>VWZL01002127.1:48914-295268 GCA_013396915.1 Stercorarius parasiticus | reverse complement strand
GGCCCGGCCCGGCCCGGCCCAGGGGAAGCGGCTGGGCCTGTCCCGTCCCAGGATTGGCTTCGTAGCGCGGGCAAGCAGATAACGGCGCCTTCCCCCACCCCAGCCTTGTGTGTGTAAGGGGACCGGTGCCCGCGGTAGCACCTGGCGACGGTGCGCTCAGCTGCAGCGAAAGTAGCGCAAAGAAGGGCAAAAGCTCAGGCTTGTTTGCGTTACTCGACTACACCAGCGGTCACTTTGGCCAGGGTGACGCTCTGGTCGGCCCTTTGGGGAAAATCGTCTTTTTTACAAGAGGGGTCTGCTAGAGGAAAGCTGCCCAGAAGTTTGCTGTTGCAAATGCAACGCATATGTGGCTGTATCCATCTGTAGGCCCACTTGAGGTAGATGAGGGTCAAACAAATTCTGTAGGCTCTGGGTCTTTGACTCCCGAGGGGACAAATGGCGACACAGCTCGCAGCGGGAAGTACACTTAAAAACCTGTCCCCTATTAACAACCACCTTACTCATAGCAGAATTGCATGATGAAGTGTGAAATGCTGGTACCTTCGGACTTAATGCCTTAAGAGGTGCTTATGCTGTTGGTATACCTCTATGCTACCTAAAGAGAGGCCTTAAAATGTTGTATCACAGAGTAAAGGTAATTTTATAATACACCCCTTCTTAGAATTCCCCATTAATGTTTACACTTCCTTAGAACTGTACTACACTTCATCTTGTATCCTGAAGAAAGAGCAGTCTATGTTTAAAATTTGATACGGAATTTGATATGTTGCAATTATCAAGATGCAGCTTTACTCATTCAAAGTGTTAATTTCCATACTATGTTATTGCCAGAATACCAAAGAATACCAAGAAGGAATACCAAGAAACAACCAAAGGAAAAGAAAATGAAACTCCGTCACTCTTCTGCAGTGAAGTTCGGACTTCATTCCAGGACTACAGATTTTTGACACTGAAAACAGATGCATGTGTGTCTCAGTGCGGGTGTCTGTGTGCACATGTCCATGTAACAGTGTCTGTATCTATAGGTGTCTGTACCTATACATATGTATGTGTGTGTTTGTATTTTTATATATATATAACTGCATACATTTTTGTGAATGCATAAATAAATGTGAGGACTATTAATGTTCTTTAGGACATGGGGCAAAATACCGTTGATAGTGACCTTTGATAGACTGTTGTTCCCAGGACGGGAATGTAAACTTGTCTGCTGTTGTGCGTGCATAAGTAAAGCTAAAAATCTTGCATTCTATTCCCAGCTCTTCCCTTGTAGGCTTGGACAAGCCAACTCACTGTTCTGTTCATGGCATTAGAAAGCTTAATTAATTAATGCTTATAAAGTACTTAGATCTTCAGATGAAAGATGCCATAAAAATGCAAGCTATCATTATATACTTTGTGTGTGTGTACCTAGTAGCTATGGAGTCTGTAATAACGCAACACTTACCTAACTTTGGTTGTACTTTGCTTAACCTGCTGGCACAACTTGTTAATGAGATATTAACAGATATGACATTAAAACAACACTATGTTTTGGAACATAAACAAAAGCTTTTTTTTTAATTGCTTGCCTACATGAAAGTTGAAATGTCTTGTAACCTTTATTTGTCATCATTAAAATGTCCAAGGCATGTTTTAACAGAAACAGAAAATCTCCGTTTTCCTGTTTTTTTTTTAAACAAGTGCTTTTAACCTACTTAGATTCTGGAATCAGACACTTAAGGGCATTTTGAATCTTCTCCATTATAATCGAGACAGAAGAGCTGTAAAAGCAGCACTAGAATCAAATGTGATGATTTTTATATATTTTTTTTTCAAATGAGAGCCACTGACATTATGTAGTATGAACAATAACCAGCATGATCTGATATTTGACTAATTTATAATGCATCATCATTGGCTGATTAGAGCATAAAAAAAATCCGTTTTGTCAGATGGGATCTGGATTAATCCCAGAAAACTGAACATCCTCATTCCATGGCAATGCTCACCATTTACACAACTGAAATACGGGCCAAAATACAGCTAAGTGTGTTGTAAAGAGCTGTGTTCAACTCAAGGTAGTATTTTCTACCAGAGCGTTAAGCTACAATACTGTACATACTCTACACAGTTCTCAAACTGGATTAAAAATAATTGTGTTTAAACCTTTGTCTCATGTTTTAAAGACACAATAAAAAGGTTGCCTTCACTATTACACCCCTCCAAACCATTCTGTTTAACCATCCATTCAACCCTGCTGTTCGAAATCAATTGTTTTTCACTGTAAGCATTTTAATGTAGTAGCAAAGGGTCTAATCATGCATTGACTACGTACTGAAAACTCACACTGGAAGCAGTTGGAGCTTTGAGTCGAAAAAAAGCAGTATTGGGTCCAAAATGTAGCTTGAATGTTCTGAAAGGGTTTCAGATGTAGCATCTGCTCTTTTGGGAAATGACGTATTGTATGATGTTCTGTTTACCATACTGTTTATATTTTTTTCCTTTACCGTTAACAGTACTATTTACAAGCAATATTTTTTAACTTCCCACAAGCTGGCACATATAATAAAAATGTTGATGATGTTAATCACTGGGAGTTTGCTGCAGGTGGGCGGGAAACAATTTAGCAAATTTGTGATTTATCCCACTGTTCTACTACCTATGTAGTGAGAGCAAATCAGTGGAGGATGCAATTATAGAATTCAATAGATTTTATGCTTTCCAAGTTTTAGATTGAGAGATCATTGGATTTTCAACTGAAAGAGAAACGGTGAGTACGTTCAAAAATTATGTGCATGGAGGGGGGAGGAGGCTGTTCGGGTTTTGTTGGGTTTTTTTAACGGCAGGAGGACACAGGTGGAGTAGAGGAAAAAGTAGTATCTGTGTCATGCAGTGCATGTGGTATAGCAGTGACAAACTATACAGCTGCAAGAATGATAATTATTATGGGGGCATGCAAAACAATATCACTTTTAAAATATTTCTTTATTTATGAAGTGCAAATGGTGTGAGCAGGGTAAAGCAATTACATTTCTAATTATTTGCTATCTTTTGGCTAATAGCCATTGCATACCCACTTTGTAATTTGATTTCTTTTTAATTAGTAGCTTTCCTTGTAGGCAAGAATGTTCAAAAAGTTGCACTAGGTCATTTTACCACCATGTCTGTATTCCCTTCCCCCATTCTTTCATCCTTAAGAATTCCCCGAGTTGAATTCAAAAAAACATCAGTAGCAGATCGTGCAGCAGTAAAACCTCAAATAAAATCAGATCCAAAGAATCCCTTGTGGTTTCACACAATATGGTAAAATTAGAGATTGCAGGAAACCAACAAAATTAAACTGGGAACATTTGAAGAGAAATGACCAGGCTTTATGAAAATGACACATTGACTGGCCAGTGTGTTTTTTTATCGACAATTTCTTTGTTGAGGCGTAGATCAAAGAAACCTGCATATGTTTTCGTTTTGTTCGAAGTCTAACTAGAAAATTACATCCAGATGTTTAATAGGCATTCTGTTGTTTTTTCTGCATTGATTAGATATGTTGGTACTGTTTGCTTACAAGTGTAGCCGGATCATTAGCTAATGCAAAGAAATGTTTGCAGCGAGTTGCTAATTAGGTCTTTTGGAAACTCTCCATACTCAGGAACAATTTGTACAGTGGCCAGAAAAACTTGCGGTACTTGAGAAGTCGCTTTCCCTTCTGTGTCTGGGAAAAAAGAGTCAGTCGCTTTCCCTAATCTTCTTTTGCCTACAGGGATTGCCGCTTGATCCCAATGGGTTGAAGTGCAAATAAATTAGGAAGAGACCACACACACGCAGGCGCGCGTGCACACACACACCCCCTACATACACACACACACACACACACACACTTGCGCGCACACGCACTCACACACCCCAATCTGCTCTTTCAGTCAAAAAGCAGTTGTACAGTCTTACAAAAAGCTAACCAAAATGGAGTGCTTAAAACTAAAATGTGTTAAATTCTCAACCTTTATGTTATCAAATACACAGCATTTTTGAGCATACTTTAGAGGCAAATGGGGAAGCCCTTTATGATAAATGAGTGTACTTGAATTCATTACTGTGGTACTTATAATTAAAGTAGCTCTTTCACAACTTCACTACTTCTGCAGGGTACTTCAAGACAAAGCTTAGGGGAAGTGTATACGTGGATGACAGAGGGGTGAAAGAGGCACAGAAGAACTTTAATCTCCTGCGTTTTGTTAAGTCTAAAAAGGGGTCAGAGATATTACCTGTTTACAATGTTGTCAGAGAAATTGTTGTGGACTTCATGGCTCTGGCCCGATAACCTTCTAGGTGCAATGTCACTCTTCAAAAGATGCTTGACAATGTTGGTGACCTTCCTAATAGAGACCACCTGCCAGTATATCACACTTCAGTCTGCTGCAGAATGAGGCCTCCGCCACAGGAGGCAACAGCAAAAGGAGCGATGTGTGTCTATTTGGTACAGTAAATGGGGACACGTGCTCATACCAGCTCCCTGATCCTGGTAGTCACACACATGACCAAGTTTACTCCTGGAAATATTCCCTTTGAAATTGATGGCAATACTTGCAAGAAAAAGAATACCTCTGTGTTAGACTTCACCAGATCAGGGCCACGCATGTGGGATGCGTAGGCTGTGTGACACACATGCGCAAAACACGTGTTTTTACCAATGAGGCTACGCAAGTGGAGAAAACCGGGTTTTATCCCCTTTTTTGGGAGTTATCTAGAAGGGAAGGGTGTCACAGAAGTACAGTTAACCATTTCACCTCAGTCATGGTACACTATTTTTCCTTGACTTGCAAAATCCTAAAACATTTCCAGCTATTTTCATTCCCTGTATATTGTCTTTTGACACTAATAGAATTTTTAATATTTTTTTTTCCTAAGCTGTCAATAACATCTTAGAAAGAGTCTAAAGATCACCAAAGATCCTTAGACTTAAAACCACAGAGGGAATAGCATTGAGACAAATGGTCTTGTGGAAATGTTGCTTCCACAACATTTGCTGAAATGCGTAAAGAAAGTTTCATCTTAGAAAGGGATTATGTGAGAGGGAGAGATGGTTCCAAGTGCATTGGCATTTCAGGGTTAGGAACAACAGCTGCTTGCTGCTGCAAAGATACTGTCCTTTACCCTCATATCTGTTCTCCGTGTATGCAGGCAACAGCCTTGAGGAATCTTTTAAGTACAGATGTGATACAGAAATATTATGTGCAAAATCATGACTGTCAGCCAATAGGAATTAGATCTAACTGGAAGTTAGCTGAAGTTTCTAGTACTTCTGCCTCTCAATTCTTCAGAATTTGAGTTCTTGCCTACACTGAGGTTATAAACCCCATATGAGCTGCTTTCATACCAACCTTCTACTCCAGACCTCAGATTTCAGTCTGGTGGAGTCTAGATGAGAGCAGATTGTGCTGTCCTGCTGTCTCTTCATAATGTGGATGCTGTAATGCGCTGGCATACTGCAGCTGCAACATCTGCAGGGATGCTCTTCCAGCACTGGTGGCACAGAGACACAAGGTCTGTTTCCAACTTTCCCCATGCCATAAAAGCTCTGGGCTCCCATATTCTTGAGGGAATTAAATTAGCAGTATGTCTTTTAGGACCCAATGGGAAGTGGGGAGATTATAATAAAGAAGTTGCTGGACAGGGATAGTGATGGCGAGGAGACCTGGGGAGAGGGAAAGGAATTACACAGGGATGGAACATTTCAGTACCAATGTGATGCAATTCTTAACAAATGCGGAAATTTCTTTAGAAAAACACCACTGAATTTCAGGCAAGATTGTAAATAGTTACAGTTGCTCACAGTATAAAAAGAAAAAATTAAATGTCTCAGTCATCCAGCACTGTCCACTTCTCTGTTTTTCTTCTCATTCTGAACTTACTACCCTTCCACTTCTTTCAGTGAAGGTGTCTCCCTTTATATCCTGGAGGGTTAATATGTAATGACAACTGTGATAACTAACAGAGCATATCCATCCTCCAAAATATGAAATCGTAAATTCCATAGTTTGACATACATGTAGAACTATCACTAGTATGGATCATCTGCTCAGCCCTCAGGTGAATGCTCAAATGAAGCATCCCATCAAAAAGACATGTCTTGGAACTGTTGATCTTTTCTGATACATGGGTGTGCTTGTAATCAGTGGCATCACCCACTATAAAATTGCTATAAAGAATAGGAAAAATAGATCCACCCCATGCAATTCCACTTACATATTACTGCCTCTAAAACACCAATAAACCTTCTACTGCAGAAAACCATATGATGTGATTACACAGACAGTAGAGTAACCGTGTACCAGTAATCCAAATATCTGAATATTTAGCAATTAGAAAGCACAATGAAGAGTTAAGATTAATACTGGTTGTTGCAGAGGGAGCATCCAAAGGCATGGATATGACATCTTTGGTGAAAACAGAGGCCTAATGTGTACAGTACAGATAGGATGTTGTACACTGAATTGCTTGGGTAGGGACGGGATGGTTGCGTCGTGGTTTTGGTTTTTGCCTTGCCTTGCCTTGCCTTGCCTTGCCTTGCCTTCCCTTCCCTTCCCTTCCCTTCCCTTCTCTTCCCTTCCCTTCCCTTTTTTTTTTTTTGGTTTGCACAAGAGTTATTTGCCATCTAAACACCTGAGCTCTGAGCTCAAAAGCAATGAGAAGTATGCACATACCCATAATTTACCATTATAAATTCAACAGTTGGTAGTAAGATATTTCCTATCCAGCCTCTCGCATTTTCTGCTGTAGCTTTACTGCCTGTTAATGTGCCTCTGCATACTCAGGTGCTCAACTGTCTAAGTAGCATCCATGCAGGAGAAAATCTCAATGTTACATGACCCCAGAGCATAACTCAGGAGAATGTCTAGGCCCTAAAACTGGCAGTAGGTTGTACTTGGGGAACAGACTGGATCACATAAGTGAAACCATCATATCTTAATTAGTTTTCCAACAAAAGAGTTAGCAAATCTCACCAATGCAAACCATGAAAAGCAGGGAGTAAGCAGCACAAGGCATACAGATGTGCATATACACCACCTGGCATAATTATACATTGGATTAAATGTTCTCATCTTGCCCATATGGACAGATAATAGTTAAGTGTCAGTACTTTGCTTTTGAATTAAGATATTTCACTTAAAGAAAAGAGATATATGATTAGTCTTCTGAAGGTGGTTCAATACAAGAGCACTTCTACCAGTGCTCTTCACATCTGCAAGTGAGATGCCCTTGAAAGACAAGAACAGTATTTGGGGATTTGTAGAAAGCCACTGGTTGCATAGACCATTAATAATGAGGTCCTTTGAAGTCAGGCACCTTTTCTGAAAACATTCTATTGCTTCATCACGTACCAACAATACTTCACTTCTTCTTTTTCTTTTCTCCCCCCCTCCCCCACCCCCCCAATTTGGCTTCTAGCTCAACAAAGTTGGGGAATATTTGTCTAACAAAAGGAAGAGGTGGGTAAGCATTTAGGGATATTTTCTACATGCATTTTGCATGGCAAATTCTGCAGTCTTGCAGAACAATTCAAAATGCGGCATTTAATTTTTGAGAGAAATGTACTACCTGCAGTGAAGGGCAGTTACTTCAATGTGACTCCTCTAAAAGAGCGGAGATATTTCATTAGTTAATTAATCTTGTGAACCTTCGTCCATTTCGTCTTTATTTACACCCTTTTCTTAGGAGCTTGGTGTTGCCTGCATTTCTTATAAATTTTGGTATGTCTGAATGTAGACAGAGATCTGAACATCTATCACAATTTGCCACTTAAGTAAGCAGATATTTTTGTTTTGAAATTGCATACTCCAGTTTGAATTAGACGGTCATACAGTTTCTTTTCTTATACTATCATTGACAAAAAAAGCACAAATAAATGTGGAGAGAAAAAGCAAATCACAGGTCATTGTTCAACTTTAGGTCTGTCATAGGCTGAGATACTATGGAAAGAGAAAAGGCCATGTTCCAAACCAGTTTTCTTTAAGCGGTTCACACAGGGCTCCCACTGAACTGGCCAGATGGTGCAGACAAGGTCACACATGTTTTTAAATAATTTTTGAATATTGGTTGGTTCTCTCCGAACTCGCCGGCCAAACCACAAGACAACTTCTGAATCCTCAATTGAGCAAAACTCCCACAAGCAAATTGCTCAACAAAGCCTGGCATATTTTGCCCCTGTGTTTGAAAACAATAGGAACGGGGAGCATATTTCCTGACTTACTTCTGTCCCAAGCTGTGAGACACCTCGCAGAAGGCCCTAGGAGGGAAACAGATCATGTACTGAGGAAGGGCTATAGCACCAGCATGGTTGTCTTCTAGTAGCTTCCCTTGAATATGAGCTGCCAATTGCAGCACGGCCAGAAACCTGGTCTCCTTTTCTCTGCCCCACTCATCACCTTACCTTCTTTAATATCATAAATCATGCTGATGTGCGTCCCTGTCTCCTGGGTCGTAAAACATGAGAGACTCTCAATGCATGAGGTACAGGGCTAGCTATAGGAATACCAACTACAGAGGTATCTTGCTCTATGCATTCAAGAGGTCCCATTCACTTCATCTGGGTAGGATTTCATCCCAGGTACCCGTCTAGTACACTGTCTAGTAAAATACACTGAATGGCCTAAGATACACTGAGAGTCTTCCTGCTTGGGAGACGTGAGGGGAGATAAAAGCAACCATCCCTAGTCAGCTATCTTAACCTAATCGTCAAGCACAGCTTTCTTCACAAGAAACCTGTGCAACTGCAGAAATGGGTGTAGTTTGCAGAATTTTACTGTAGGGAATATTTGTCCCTCTTTGTCCACTCTTTCTTATTTTAAGGTCTTTCGTAACTTTGCTGCCCTACACGAATGCTGCCTTCTTTTGCCTGCAAAGAACATCTGGGACTTGTTACTTACTTGCACAGAGAAGTGCTAGTATATAGTTTATCTGGAATACAGTATTGGAAAATATTTTATCAGCAGCTGTTGAGTTCAGAAAAAAAAAAGCATCTTTCTCTAGATAGCCTTCTATCACTTACTTTTATATTATTATTTTTTTTATTCCACAGAATTTTTAACTTCTAATGGGAATGTACTAGAACTTTAAAAATAGAAGTCTTCAAAACAGTCATCTTATTATGTTGTAGGTCCCTTGGAACATTGTTATGTGGTTGCAAGAAGTTGAAACTTCGCAGTAAATCTCCAGTAAAAGCAAATAACACATTTATCTGGATAATAAGTATTTGAAAAGCATGAGAGAGTGGAAAATAAAGTTTAATTTATTTTTAAGTGCTACTTTAGATATTTGCTTTGCTGGATTATTTTTTTTTTCATTGAAAACATTTGAGAAATTACATGAAGTCTTGGGCCTAGTTAGGTATTTTCTTAATGAGTGGAAGACTATTATGAGGAAGCTAGACTACAAGCATCTGGCCCAAGCCAGAAAGATTATTCTTTTATATAAGATAGATTGTATTGCCTTAAGCTTCAGACTGAACTCCATTTTCTATCTAGTGTGTGACTACTGGTTGCCCACTCGTGAATAAGATGTCTCACTTTTAAAGTGTTACTTGAATGAAAAAGTGAGTGTTATGCTTTCCCAAATTTTCTGTAAAAGCACAATTTTGTAAGCATCCTGTACAGACAAAATAATACCAAAGATGTATAAATGTTATTTCTATCTTTCTCTTACATTGGCTAAGAAGAAAAGGAGACTCACAGGCACTACTTAGGCCACTATTTGCGGTATATATGAAGTGGTAGATATGATACAAAAGGTTGCACAATACAGGGTACAATTTTGTGTTTCTTGATTGTTTTTAAAAAAGAGCTATGTTCTTCAGTAAATCAGGAAGTTATTTATGCATACAGACAAATATATTGCTAATATACATGTATGTACACATACACATATACATATACAACAGCATGAGGTAGCACCTGATCCGTTCAATTCCCAGCAGGGCATTCAGTGAACCCGAAGGGTTTGGAAGAGAGAGCCTGGTCCAGAGGTGTAAAACTTTCAGCTCATGCCATGATTAATTGAAAGTCAAACCAAAGTAACTTCACTTTTTTTTTCCCCCTTTCCCTGTTCAAAATGATGATTCAAAGTGAATACAGAATGCTTAAAAATGTCCCTGTTAGAGCGTCAGATGCCAAGGAATGCTGTTGTAGTCTGCTTTCACCATTTTATACCTTCTGTTCCTCAGTATAAATGCCAAACTGCAACTGGCACCTGAGAAAGTGTTAAAACACACTGGAAGTATTGGAGTGATGTTGATAAATGCAAACAGCCAGCCTGAAGGAATACCACCTTCATTTAGATCATCTGTTTTCAAACGTGTATATCTGTGAAAACAGACATATTAATGTAGCTTTTATCACCAAATCAGTACTTGGAGAATAATTTAAGTGAAATCATAAATATCTGTTGATAGCTTAAGAAGAACAAAAGCTCCTTAAGACAATTCTGTAATTTAGAGTTGAAAAGACCATAACTGTTTAACATATGATAAAAAATTGTGAAACATTCTTCTTGCAGTCTAAGAGTTCCTGTTTCTTCTTTATTTTATTTCTGAACTTTTATACAAAACTAAGATAGAGTACACTCCTCCCTTTTCAGCAAAGAATCTGTTTTTATTAAATGCAAACTCGGCTGTAAAAGTGCTACCATATTAACTGATCCAAAGTTGTGCTTTAGACTATTTTGTTTCATAGTTGCACTTTCCCTTTAAGCCAGTCTGTCCTTTTCTGGGCCAATATGCTTCATTCAGATGGGATTTAACATTCACATTTTAAAATATGAGAATGTGTTGTTCAACTTCTTTTTTCCCTCCATATGCACATGTGTGCACGCTGACACACATTCATATATTTACATGAGCAAATACAAGACTAATCAAAAGATGCTTCGTGATGGTGGAGATGGAAAGCCACTGGGATTTGTGGTCAACTTATGCAGAATAGAAGAAATTATAAAAAGTATTTGATTGTGTACTGGTGAAAAGGATATTCTAGCTGATATGTAAGGCTTGGACCTTTAGCTTGTTAGATGGAGGCTGACATGATGTTTTACATTTATAGATAGGAAGCAAAAAAGCTGTGAACTTATTTTCATCCTTGAGTCTGGTTAAAGGAGAGCATGAGAATAGACATACCTTTCACCTGCATACAAAGGGTAAACTGTGAGACCATGTAGTTAGCTTATGTATGGTTCACACTGGGTCTGATAGGCAAGAGCAAGGTGACTGTCTGTTGTACTCAGTACCAAACTGAGATTTTAGTATAGTGACGAATGGCATATTAGACACCATATGGGATGGTGATATGTCTATATTTCCTCTGTTAATGTGAGTCTCTCAGATACTGTTTTTGGACTACATGATGCTTTTTCTGAGATGACGCATTTTCTGTTCCACACATACTATCATTTCCCATTTGCATTACTCCTGCTGCCTATTGGTGAGAGGGGAAAAAGAGGTGTCTTGCAAGGCTGCAGCGCACTACAACGGGACATTCTCAAAAGCTACGTGTTGCTCTCCAGCTGCTCTATAACAAAATGAAAGTGTCAGTCGTTCATTACGGGAATCCAGCAACTTCCACTGGTTTTATGAAAGAACACTAGATCCAGTCAATTCAGAGATTCCTGCGGTACTTGATGTATATATTCATGTTGGTTTGACCCCACAAAATCACCACTAGATGGTTAGGGGTTTTTTGGTGTTTTTTGTTTTGCTTTGTTGTTTTGTTTTTTTTTTAACATGCCAAGTAACACCCCCAGGTTTCAGGGTAAAAACACCTGCAATTATGAAACCCTGTTTCATCCAGTCTTGTAATTCCAGATTAGAAAAAATGTTTGGCTTTATGTCTAACCCATTTACTTTAAAGGGAAATGAGAATGTTTCTGTGAAGCAAGAAAAAAATTAGTTCTTTTTTTTTCATTACATTAAAAATATTCTAATTCAAAATTTTGTTTTTGAAAGACTAGATCAAAGAGTCTGTTGTTGTGTTACCACTTAAACTTATCTTTTACTTAAATCTGCTGAATATTCATGTGCCAGAGGTATTTAAGAAAAAGGGTTTAGTCAAGTGGAGTTATTAAATCATTTTGTTGCAAGTGGGTTGGGCCCAGTCATTTCCCTGCTTGTTGTAAACCAAACTTTTTGTCTATGGGCATCTGAAGGACTGAGGGGTTTCTGTCGGTTATGATAAGGCTGGTTAAGTGTCTAGTGATTGTTCTCAGTTCAGTAAGGACTTACAGGTTCAGCTACAGCTCACTGCTAAAGGACCTCTCCTTTTAGTTCAAAAGGAAGAAGTCTGTAGTTTGGCAACGAAGTACAACCGTTCCAGTTACAACATCTGTAGGTGTTGAAGGTTATTGAGGGAAGCAATCACATAACCAAGATTGAGTTTATCCCTTTTGATTTTTCTTTTTACCAAAAAGAAAATCACATAGAATTTAAATTTAGGGCTATACCTTTGGCAACTAGAATATGTTAAAAATGTCGGCTAAAAGCTAAGTACTTCTTTTAAAGTATTTCTTAATAACTGCTTTGGAGTATTTTGCAAAGTGCTTAGGTTTTAATTTTGTCTGTCTGATTATTTTGTCATCTTTGTAAGAACTGAGGATAGGGTTAAAAACACTGAAAAATAAGTAGTGCATGTTTATTTTTTTCTTTGATGTCATCAGAGGTGAGTTTTAAGGGGCAGAAACAAAGATTCATGTGACCAAACTGTCCTTCACAAACACTGTTTAAGATTCTGCTTCAAAATATATGGGTCTATGCTCATAGCAGCTGTGGAAAAGAAGATTTAAAATGGAATAGGAAGCATGGTAAAATACAGTAGAGAGGCACAGTTCAGAACCTGCTTTGGAATTATCAGTCACCAATAGATCCCTTCCACTGTCCATGATACCTCATTTAGAGCTCATTACCAACAATGCACTGGGTAGTTTGGTTGAAACTTGCCCTTGGAGCTTCTCTGCAAGGAAAAAAGCTTTTGTGATGGGATGCAGTTTTGCAGTACAGTGACTTACCTTGTGGAGTAAGGGTGGAGTAGTTCAACCCATTGCAATGGTGTAGTAGCTGGATTAACAGCAAAACAACTTTGAACAATGGAAGAAATGTGACTGGGTGCTAATGTTTAAAATGTATTAAATAATGTATTAAAGTAATTTCCAAAGATCACATTCAGGCCTCCACTGGAAAAAACAAGTCAAAACATTGAATTTTTTGTGTGGCATTTACAGTTGCTGACATACAGGAACAGCAACCCTACTTTACTGATTAATTCAAACTACTATAATAACACCAACACAACATGATAATGTGCCAACATGAAAGAGAAGCAACAGGAGCCATCATGGACCCTGTCTTACCTTTCCACAGGATATCAGGGTAGCCAGTAGGTACAACACCAAGAGGAGAAGCTTGCTTTTTCAAAACAGAGTAGCATCTACGTTCCTTTTCGAGGAACAATTCCTGTGGTTCCCTTCTCCTTGTGTCACAGAGGGTGCTATTATCAGATACTTGGACTTGATAGCTGCATAATAGTGCTTTCTGGTGTGGAAAGGTCCTGTGCAGGTCCTTCTGTACTGCCACAATTTCCCTCTACTTCTTGAAAAATTTTGTGTGCATAGACAGGTATGATGACAAAGATACCTCACTTCTTTTCCTTTTGGTTTTTATTTGTTTGTTTGTTTTCATCAAATATTTGCTTTGACATTTGAGAGAAAAATTCACGATAGAAACAAGACGCAACTGAAGAAATAGTATAAGACAGCCGATGTACCCAGAGATAACATCAAGAAAGCCAATAAAGAAAGAAAGAACTCCAGGCATCATGGATGTCAGCTTTGTGCTCTTATACATCTAGATGTATAGAGCTGCAGTAACTGCAGAGCGAAGGACCCACATCAGCAGATTTCATGCTAGCAAGCCCATGCTACGTTGAATATGTGTGGTCTTAAGCCATGTTTTCTTTCTGGTCGAGTTTCTCCCAGTCTTTAGCCAAAAAGAACTTTAAGACAATCTTTTGTGGGAAGTCATAGCAATTTGGGGAATATAAGCAGATATTACTATAGAGTGCACGGTTTGGTTTGTGTATACTAAAAAGCACTCTTCTAAGTATATTTAAATGATAAAAATTACGGGAAGTATGAAAAAATAGATCGATCTTGGTTTTGCATCAAATATATGTTGAACTTTCTCATAAAGAGCGTCACAGGTGTTCCTGCATGTTTATATGTATGTTTGAAATAATAAGCTCATTTAATGTGAGTATGATTATCTTTATGCTGTTGTTCAGGTCCTGCATTATTTACCAAGGGGAATTTTTGGAATATTTTTTTCCATACTATCCATTTTACAAGCATTGACTCAAGTTTCCCAAACCTGTGAATGAAGATTAGTGGGAATTGATAAGCCTTGCTTAAATAAGAAAGAAACCTAATGGCTGTGAGTTGATGTTTTGTGGTAGAAGTCAAACACAATTATCCTTCAGTTCTAGAATTCTCTATCTACCAAGACATTGTTTCGAACCTTTACCAGTTGTCCTTCTTCTTTTAGATTCTCACATCTGAAATCCAGCATGGTGTGGAAAACCAAAGAGCTGGTCTGTCACCAAGGAAGTCTGACTCCTCCTACTGGGAAAAAAAAACCCTCTCTGTCAATCATGGATGATATTTCCTCAGGACTGAGACCTACATTTTCATAGTACTGTCAGCTGGAATTAGTAGGTTGATCAACAAATTGGCACAGCTTTCAGTTTTCAATGACCTTGCCTGCACTTTCTCCCATGTTATTGCTATTACCTTAAATTTACTTCCTTGTCCTTCAGAAATCAACTATTTTAGTTCTTTTTATATAAAAAAACAATGTCTTATTATAGAAATGCAGGTGCATCCAAATTGCTTGAAAGAAGGGACATGCAATTTCTGCATCTTGTAATGTAACGTCATTGCTTCTTGATAACATAATCCCACTATACCTATCAGCAGATTTGCACATTATGGGGTTGAAAGCACTAACAATTTAAAACTTATATTTAAAAATATTGCTTTTCCTAAAGGAAAAAAATTTTTTATTAAAATGATCTAGTAAACTTTTCAGAAATTTTTATGTTCCCTTGAGTCATCTGCTGTTCGTTGCGTGCAAATATCATTGCTATACATCAATACGTAGAAGTACCCAAGAAGGACTTACTAGCACTGAAAAGTCACAGTGTTTAGTGTGCAGTAGCCCAAGAAGGGCATTAACTGTTGAAAGATATCTAGCCTTTCATGGGCTAAGTTTTCTGGAGATAAATATTTTGTTTGAAATCACAGGTTACTTCTATATATTCCATATCTCCTTGAAGGATTTTTTACCACTGTTCAAGGCTTCCAGTTGAAAAGAAAACCCACTTGCTTTAAGCTTGAAAAAAAGCCTTTTTTTTTTCTTGTTATGAGAGGAGTGAAGCATTAACGAGCTACAAAAGAAAGAGTAAAGAAAGTTATTTATGAGATAACACACCATGTTTCTTTTGTAGCATGCTTTATTCAGTCTGACTCATAAATTTAAAGGTGAGTTTTATAACTTTGGCAAGTGAAAAATATCAATTTGTTCCAATATGTGGCCAAATGCATCTTCTGTTGTACTGATAGACTCTCTAGACTTTAGGCACTGGAGAAGGGACTTTACCATAGTGTTAGGTCTCTATCTGTAACAGTTGATTTTGCCTGTAAAGAACTAATGTGTATAGGATTCCAGAAGACCGTAAAAAAATGCTATAAAACTATTCACCCACAAAGAACCTAAAGCAACATTTGGGTGCTCCTATGAAGAATCCTACTTCTGCAGATCCCAATCTGCAGGACTCTTGAGTAAGCATGCTTCCCTGTCTCAGCTCCCTAGGAGACAGACCCCCATAAGAATTTCAAAGCAGTGGCTGCCAAGAAAGGGGGCTATGCAATACAAAATGCATTCCTGAAATCCATAGATACTTGGCTGCTGGCTAGGCAAGGTGAGGCACATGTCTTCCACTTTTGTAGGCCTTGCCTGTTAGATGGAAGCACCCACTTAAAAGGACTTTAGAAGGGTTTGTGCAGAGAGGGTAGGCTAAGTCCCAAAGACAAGACTGTGTGGGCAGGCCTCAAAAAGTAGAAATGCAACAGGAAAATTTCTGATCCAACATCAAAATAAAAAGTAATTGAGAAACTGCTCATATTTCTGGGGAATATTTAGGAGCAGCATAAAGCCACAGAGCCTGTGCTCAGGCACATGGCTGGCAGACAAATAGCCCTGGTTTCTTGTGGTAGATCTGTGAGATTAGAGCTACTGCCTTTAGAGCTCACCAGAAAACTTCCAGTGGAACAGTATTTCATCTGAAAATGCTGATTCTGCGAAATAAAAAAAATTCTGTGAGAACATGTCTGCCTCTGAGTGGATACCAGGCAGACAGGTAGTCCAGGATTACTACTGGGTGGGGCAAAATGTTATGCAGAAGTTCAAGCTAGGTGAATAACAGAATTTCCATTTTGTGGTTAAGATTCCTTGATCTATGGTGCATCTTTCCCTTGAAACAATAGTGTGTTGCACACTTCATGCCAAAATATTCCACAAAATGCTTCCTAAAACACACAAAAAGAGGTGATAACAAAATTTTTCTGTTTGCTACCAATTGCTCTTGGTCAATGGTTAACAAAATCTCTGCAAAAGGCTTCCAGTGGAATTTCTTCTCACAGAGCCTCCTTTTGTAGGCGTCTCCATGGAAAAAAAACCTATCCATTTTCCTGTATGGATTAATCCCATGTCTGGCACAGTTAATGACAAAATATTGTACTAAGTGATGAGGAATCAGGCCTTCAATAGGTTAAAGCAGGTACAGTCCATGTAAAGTAGTTTTCAAACACTGGCAGATAAGCTATTTAAATTTAAAATATTAAACTTTAATTGTACATATTATGGACTAATGTTAACACATTCCGTATTATATATCAGTGCTAGTTTGACTGATAAGAAAGCAAGCACAAATTTCTGATAGCCTGTCTCAATGACTTCAGCAATAAATAAATCATACCACGGTGAGTTTAAGTTGCAAAATAGCTTCTACAGAGGTTTAGTGCCTAAAAATTATGGCCCATATTCTTGGGTAGTGCAAGGGAAGTGATTATATTTCACTTAAAAGAGAAATGCCTGCCAGTAGGCAAGCAGGCAGATGTATGCCGCTGCAAAACCAGAAGCATGGACTCCATTCCTTTTTAACCTGTAATTTAGCTGTAAGAATCTGTTTTATTAGCTAGACTATCACCTTTTATCCTTTGTTTGTGGAACGTGTAATGTGCTGTTTAAATAGAATATTTTCTTTGAGATTTTCAGGTAGTGATAACTAGCGTATAATTTATCTTATTAATCCTCTCAGTTTCCCTTGTTTACATGACTAATGTTCCTGTGTTGTGCATGTCTGATGCCAACACATGGCTCTGTTGTCTCTTTGTCTTCTCCACTAAGCTTAAAATCAACAACCAACTTTTCTATCTCTTCAATCTTGGATTTCACTGTACATGCCATTCAGCTTTTAGAGGGGGTGTGAAACTCCTTTGGAAACAAAATAGTAATTCATGTTTACCACTGAAAGAAACAATTACTGTCTCTCATTTCTAGTAATCCACTTCTGTAAGTAAACACTGTTTTTTAAAAAAAACTGCCTTCATAGAAAGTGAGTTAACTTCCTTACTGTTCAAAGCCTTTTATTAGTAATAACACGTCTCTGTTTATATTCTTTGTATCTATGTTACCTTTTACTTCTGAAAAATACAGATATTTATGCTGGAGTGTATAAAAGCAGGTGGCTAATGACATTTCCCTAAAGTCTGACTGTCTGGCAGGCTAGTAAACAGACTGCCAGAACAAAAGAATAAGGGCACATTTATTCTCTGTCTGTGCTCTCCACCACGAAAACAGCTGTGCTGAGACTTACCCCAAAGAAGGAATGAGAGACNGGAGAGGAGAGGAGAGGAGACAAAAAGTCCACACGCATCTTTCAGTTCTGTGTATCACTTCTATAGTATGGGACTTCATTGTGCTATATTACAATTGAGTTTTGATTGATCCTTAAAGTAAGTTCAATTTACTTAAAGAAAAAGAAATTCTTTGAGACTGGAAGATGATTCAATTTAGAATACAAATTTAATAACTAAAAAATTCCTTATGAGCCTTGTAGTTACCTTAAATACTTTTTAGTAATTATATTGTTTTGCATATTTTTCTTTTAAATATTGCAACTCAATTTTGGCTTCTGTTTGGAGATAATTACTAGAGTATCACATTTGCCATTTCCATTACATAGAACCCATTTTTCAAGGGTTTGCAATTGCCTACATTAATTTATACTGGAATTATTCATATTTTATTCACAGAGGTTGTGGAAAATTTTATAGGCATTACTATGGTCCTGGACTACTTGTTTCTCTTGTTGTTTTCTAAAAATAGAAATTGTTTAATGCTGTAAAAAAATGTGTTCTTACATGTAAAAAAGACGTTTTATGCTGCAAAATCTATACTCATATGATTGTGGTTCTATGTGCCTTTCACAGAAAATCATTAATGTCTCCTTATGATAGTGAGTCCAGGTGAGGCTTGGGATCCCTTTGTGGTACACACAACACAAAGGGAAAACAAGACACTTCCTGCCTCCAAGACTCACAATCTAAAATTAGACACTACATTCGCCCCTTCTGGAAGATCTTTTCTCTTCTAAGAGATAAACAAAATGCGATCTACCTTCTTTGCAGACTGAATCATCATGAAAGACGCAATGCAGGAAAAGAGAAAGGTGGGCTCTCCTTAAGTGTCTTTCCATGAAATGCACAAAACAAATGCATACCAAAGTTCTGCATCCTGCTGTCATGGACAATTCAGAAATGAGTATAATGAATAAATGCTGAGTAAGCTCTTTAATTGAATTGACAGCACAGTTAATGTCTGGATGAACCAATATTATGAAATCCAGTGACAAAATGTACCAGTGTGTAATCATTATCTAATTAATGGATTATGTTTATAAAACTTTATGGAGGACTAGAATTTTTTCTTGATGGAAAAGAAGCAGGAGAGGAAAAGAGCTTCTGAATTATTCTTATGTCTGTTCTGACTTTGCCTTTTGCTGATTTTACAAAGTTGGTCAGCTACTGCATGGAGATTAAAGCTCTGCCCATCTTAAGGTCATTGCTTTTTAACACCAGCTTTTACTGTAGCAGATGCTGTGTCAGAAGTTCAAGGCCTATACAGTCAAACATCTGATGAGTACAATACTATCTGATGAATAATATGCTAAATTATTATTTCTGTCACTCCTTTTTATCTGCACAGGTATGCTCTTGCATCTTTTGGCGTACAAGAACTAGTTTAAGACTGTTAAGGAGTTTTTTCTTTTGTTTAGCTTTGAGTCAGTGTATAGAAGGGAAGTAGTTTCCCAATTTTAATCCTCCTTCTACAGTGTTTAAAACAACTTTCGAAAGTCACTTTACGTTAGCGAAAAAGTGATGGTAGTCTTATGCAAGACACACAGAGCAAACACCCACTTTCAATAGTAAACACTCCTTCTGAATAGCATCATTATAAGGGCATTCAGGCAATGAGCGTGAGACTGAACATCATAATTTTCATTTCTGTTTGCATGTCAGCCTATCAGGGTCATGTCAGCAGCAGTGCTTGCCTTGCTGCGTGACATGTTCAGAAGAGGAGTGGCAAATGGAAATACTGCTCTGAGGCAGAAAGCTGACACCTGGGATTGAATTTCTGGCAGATACTAGATATTTTTTATAATTTTCTGCAGGGAAGGAGACTTTTGAACAGAGGGACAAAATTTGAATTTCGTTGCACACACCCCTCCAATTTTGTCACCACCCACTTTATTGTAGAAAAATGTCATTGATCTCCCAGGGAAAGTGACAACAAAGTTCTTTTTAAACACAGTAACAGTATTACATATGAGACTAATTGTTCATAATTAAAATGAGCTGTTTCTTTTCAAAGTAGTACACTGTTCCACTATACCAGGACTGCCAGATGGTTATTTTTCACTATGACAAGGCTAATCTTGGGTCTGTGCAATGTTCTGCTGGGTGTTAAGATGAAGGCCACAATCATAGGGATTTTGAAGAATGTGGGAAGGAGAATGATTTAAGGAGCCTTCTGGGTTAAAAAATTGTTCCAATATTTTTTAGTTGCACTTTCCTCCCATTTCAAGTAAATCTGAAGCCTTATTTGTAGTGCAGCTTGATCCTCTGTTGTCTTGGGTACGGATATGTTCAAGTGATGTGCTGAGGCCCCGGGTCCATGTGGGGATTTAGGACTTTTGACAACCCTTTTTTTTAGGCACTTGCCCTTCGTAGTCCACAGTGAATGCGCAATTTTGTGTTACACATTCAGGCTACGGGTACCATGCATGTGAAAGATGAGGTCCCATAAGAGCACTGGATAGAAAACAGAGCTGCCTGAACTAGGATGTAGAGAAATTTCAGGACAGTCAATGTCTTCATCTCAATCTCAGTCCATCGCTTAGGCCTGGGACTGTGGCAGGATACGTAGAGTACCAACACCCACAGCCCAAGGCATTAGCCATTTCTTTTGACAGCTGGGAAAGGCAGAGTCTCTTAAATGCATTGAAGGAATAGAGGGGAGAGAGAAAGGTGAATTTCACTGCCTTTTTCACCACGTAGCACCCTGTTTCAGTTGAGCACCAGCCGCCAGAGTACTCCCACAGGAAAGGGTTCAGCCTGAAGAATTCAAAGCTATTCTCATGTGAGGATACTTTTCTTGTTTCCGTCTTTGCTCCAGCATACTTAAAAGGCCTGTGTGACACATTGTTCAGCAAGTTATAGGGTAGGCAGGAACACATTCTTTTCCTTGTCAACCATTAAGTTATGAGAATTCACTCAGTGTGTATGTTAGGCAATTATAAATAATGAAAACATCCATGAACTTCAGAAGTGATGAGGGACACCATCATGTGTACAATGAGAAACCTGGCTTGGAGCTTCTTGACTTTTTGGACAACCAGAATTTCCATTTTCACGTTGCTATAATGTTGCTTTCAAGTGTAATTTTTATACATATAGTATTTTACCTTGCCTTCTTTGGAGTGGATTAAAAAAACATCCTAGCTACAGGTCAACCTCTCAAAGTATTTCTGCATCTTCTGGTGAAATACTATTTCATAAGCACAACAGCATTCCTCAGAACAAGCATTCCTTCCACCAGTAAGAAAATATTTCAGAGGACTTTTCTAGTTCCCATAGCATCTGACCAAACGAACTGTTGTAAAAAAACTGCTGAACTGCTCCTGTCTAGCACGTTACTAGTAAACTGTTATTTTGAAAATGCATTTTGTTCTGAGCCTCCAGATAAAACTTTGGTGAGGAAACTGGTCTAATGTCCACATTTTCTGGGTACAAAATGGTGCCTGAAGTCTTCCAGTATTTCAGTAATAGTAGCTGTGGAGGCCCAATTACAAAGGTAATGACAAAAATACTCTCCTGCAAAAAATATCCTCTAACTTTCTTAATGTGCTTGTTTACTTTTTTATGACTGTAGTATCAATCAAGCAGCAGGCCCACTTATTAAAACAAGCAAGTACATACTAAAATCAAACCTCATGTAAGAAGTATAATGTCACTGACTTTTGTGGGGTTGTGTTAGGACTGCATTTGCCCTGAATATGTAAACTTCACATGAATCATTAGATCCTAAGGCACTGGAGGACTGTGATAGTTTTAAAATCAACTCTGTCCTACATACTGTGTATGATTAATGGCATTTCAATTAGAGGAAAATAGTTCCTCCCTTCTGGTCTCGAAAGCATATTGCCAGCATTATAAAAATCAGTTTTGTGAGCTTTTACCCCCTCTGAGTATTTTACAGTCTTTTCTCAGAATAAGAAATTGAAATGCCATCTGTTTATAGCCAGTCTTGGCTAAATTTCAATGATTTAGAGATTTTGTCAGATCTCTTTTTAAATGATATACTGATAAAATACTTTCACAGAAGTAATCACATTGGACTTCTGATCCTGTGGTTGTCTTTGTCCACACTTGAACCAACGATCTTTAAACTGGTGGTGTGTGTGTTCTATTGCCACACCCCTGAATCATGCAGTCCCTTAAAATAGAGATATCTTATTTGTCACTTGTAAATACATTTCAGTATTTGATAAAGTTTAGCTCTTGCAATGGCGTAACAGTATGGTAGACTATAATTAAATATACTGAGTCAGTTTCATTACCCTTCCTTGTGTTGAATGAAGCTATTATTTCTAAATAGCTGCTCTAGTTTTAGTGGGATTAGCTGTAAAGTAGAAAAACTATGTAAAGATGGTACAGAAAAAATAATAAGTATTCACTTTGAAGTAGACCCTAGTACTAGGTTCATCTAGTTTAGGATTGTCACATATTATGCTCTGTAAAAAGAAAGGAAAGAGATTACAGTTTAAGAATATAGCACTTTTTTTTTCCCCACAAAATGTTTATTTCTTAAGTGCCTACTTGCTGGTTGTCTGAAGTGCTTCATCATACATGTTACTATTTTATACTCCAGGATCTTTTTTGAACTCCACAGGTAAAGGCTGCTCTTTGTATACAGGAACTGCCCAATGTAGCTAAGTACAAAACACGTGGGAACTCCGACATTGATCTGAGAGGAAAAAATAATAGGGAACGGAATGAGTACAGCTGGGAAGGGAATCTGACTGCTAACCTGGCAGAAGAGCAATAATCATCCTCCTTCCTCTTACAACAAAAGACCATCTTTGTGAGTATCTGGTTTCTTAAATTCCAACAAGTGTTTATGCCACTTGCATCTTTTTATGGTAAAATGACATTGTCATAATGAAAGGCAAAGATTTTTCTGTTAAAGAACTTCTTGAAGACTTATTATTTATTTCTAGGAAAAGTGAATGCAAAACTCTTTATTTGTGAAGCAAAGTCAAAGAGCAACTCTGAAAGAACTGTTTGAGAGGACAAAAAATATAATCTGAAGATACAGTTTCATTTAACATCATCACATTAAATCCTGTTCAAATTAGAGCTAAGAATAACCTTGTTGATAGAGTTTGAAGCACAACCAGCATAAAATAAACTACAAGTTGTTTTCATTGTAAAACGTTTTAACCGCAGTTTTTCAAATCTGGGTGTGCATGTGAGGATGTGGTCAGATTCCCTCTAAACCTCTTAAGAGTAAGCTCAGAAGTATGATACCTTCTGCTGAGGTGTAAAACTGCCAACATGGCCTTAGACAAACAGGATATATGGAAGTTTTAATCTTTAAGGGGAAAAGACCCTGGCCTCTCACCTAAGCTGTAGCCAAGGTGAAGCTTGCAGAAGTTTGTGAAAAGGAGCACGAGTAAATTTAGCTGTGTAGCGCATGGGTGGGCAAAGATCCTAACCCTATGGATTGCATGCAAAAATCTGCCTGTGCCTGAAAGTCACAGCGACAAACCACATACTTTGGCGACCCAAGGAAAGAGGAGCTGTGGCAGCTGCCGATGGACAAGAAATGTATCTCTCTTTCTGCGGGGGTGGGGAAGGGCGTGCTGTAGATTCCTCTCAGTAATATCAAGGACATGGCTGATGGTAAGAAGACTAAGCCAGAATGAAGAACTGCTCCTGGAAATTTCCGTTCATAAGGCAACCTCCTCAGAAGCCTGTAAATTCAGTTTGTGTGCCACTTTATGCCACAGAGGTGCCAGAACTGGTGTGACTCTTTTCCCACTGGTGGTTTGCAAGCCCAGGCCTGAGAGCAAGAATGCAAAGATGTAATAAAAAAAAAGAGCTTTGATGAAGGCTAACACCCCCATTGTCTCAGGCAAAATTCAAGATAATTCCGTGAAATAATAAAGATTTTTATTCTGAGGCAGTTAAACTGCCAACAAGCTCCTAGCTAAAATCCAGAAAAAAATGCAGTCAGCATCGACCCTGGATCAGAAGATTAACTTTAATGGCAAACTATTGTTCTGAATTTGGTGCTTTTACTGGTCAATCCCATTAAAAAGCATTATATTACAAAATCTGTATTTGCTTGGACCAGCGTCTTTTATTTTGTGGGATGTGCCTATTTTTTAGTTAAATTTTAGCAGCAGATCTTTTTAACTAGAGTTAGCATCTGTGGCTGTATAGAGTCCATGAGCAGTATACATTTTTAATTGTGACCTACTTTACAATTTACTTAAAGTTAATGCTAAGTTTCAGGGTCATTTGAAATGGAGATCCTACTTCTTTGGTTATCACTGTGAAGTTTAGGGCATACATAACAGTGTTAGGATATACAGAAGGAATTTTAGTAGTTTTTTTAAATAATACTATTAGTTATGCTTTCTGGCATCTCTCTTGGTTTATATGCAAATTTTTGCTTAATTCATTTAATACTATGACAGTTTCTTCCTACCTCCCATCCCCTTACATCATAAGGTGCTGAAAGGAGCACGGGGTCCATTTTCAATGAACTGATCTAAGAGGCACCTCCTGGACTGCACAGGCATCTGAAAAACATTCTCAATATTCCAAGATTCTGAACTGAACAAGTTCTTTTAAATGCTTCATGACAGTTATTTTGGCAATCATTCACCAGAATGCCATATGTTGCCAATAAATAAGCCTTCGCTAGATAGCCATTGTCCCCTACAACAGACATAAACACTTGTTAATTAAACCTAATTAAGCCAATAGCATACATATTGGAAACACATGCTGACCAATTTGCTAACCAAAGTTGCCTTTGCCAAGTCTTCAGCCTTTGGCAGATTGCTGACATCTCAAAGCCATGTGCATTAAGAAAAAGATCAGGCTATTTGGGAAGATGGACGTGAAAAAGGTTTGTGTACACAGACACAACCCTCATGTCTGTAAAGATATAAGGCTAATTTTCTCTGTGGCCTGAGAGCCAGCAACACTTGTAATTCAGAGAATTCGGACATGGAAAGTGCCTTGGCAAAAAGAGAAATCACATACAACTTCTTCGCCACTTTGTCAAATGCTATGGACAGGAAATGCCAGTAGGTGTGTGGCCAGAAGAAGTATTGTGCCATTGCAAAACTTACAGACAACCACGTTGCACATCCCAGTGCAGGCACCAAAGGCTGGTTCCCCAAAAGTACCTGCCCACCAAATACTGCAACCCATTCACAGGACATCAATAGTTTTAATAAAACCAAGAGCTCTTGGTTCACACACGTCTGTGATCAGTAGCAGATCCTTTTCATTTTTTTTCATAATTACATTAATACTGTACAAACGCCATCACCCTTTTATACGTTAGCAGTCTGCTGTGATATGAGAAACAGTAGGGGAACAATACGCAAAGCTACCTCACAGCTGTCATTCTGCTTTACAGTTAGCACCCTATTGACAAAAATATTACTACACTTTATACTTCTCTTTTCTTTTAATCCTTCCCTTCAAATTCACCGCTTCAGCAGTCTGGTCAATGTCTTATTAGTCTGGATATTTCAGCTAGTACTTTTGGGGAAATCTGCCTGAGGTCTATCACCTGGGGCTGTCAGTGCAGAGAAGGACACAGGCAGTTACCCATGACACAGCCTGCAGGCAATGGTGAAAAGGCTGCCTGAAGTGTTAGCGCACATTTTGTGTTTAGAGTGCTGGTGACTTCTTTAGCTTAGTGGTAATGCTGCCTGACGGTTGCTGTGCAACAGTGTTTCTTGCAAAGCATGCAGTATAAAAAAAAAAAGAGTGCAGCAAGCTTACATTTTCATGAGGTTATATTCTTATTTACAAAAAGAATTCTTATTTTGACTAGCAAATTTACTAGTCCCTTGTCACACCTGTTGCCTTTTAGAAGTTGTAAGCAGAATATGCCACAAGCAAGCTGAGGACATAACTTTCAACTGAAATAGAGACATTTTTAGGAAAGTTGACAGGAAAAACTTGATTGTATTTAGCCTCTAACTACCAACCATTGCAGTTTCTTACTCAGAGATATTTTTTCTATAATATAATTTGTTAATAAGAATGAAGAAGAGCAATATGATTATGCATGTTCTGATATTCATAGTTGCCTTAATCTTGCTGTGCAAATTCATTCACTTTTCCAATGTCTAGTACGACGTTTTAAGCCTAATGCAATAAAATGAGAGCACCTTTATTTTTTATTTAATTCAAAGCAAAATTTAATTCAGATGTCTCATATGCAACCAAATACTTGTATGAAATATCCTGGGTTTATGAATATTATATTAGGAGCGTTTATTAGTTGGCAATTTCAATTAACCTATATTTACATATGCAATATTAAGCCACAAAATTGCGTAAGTTTCCAATTACTATAAAAGAACTGAAATTATTTACAATGTTTAAAATAACAGCAGGGAAGTTATTGCATTGGAATAATGGGACAAGAACTGGATTTTAAAACACTGCAGTATCTAGGGATTACTTAGACGACTGATTTACATATAATTGCCTTCACTCAGGAATCAAAAGAAGCATCACAGTCATTTAAAGTTTGGACTGTAGTGCCAAGAGATGTTGAAGATATGACCAGATGATGAATTAGATCACAATACCACCTCATACAGAGTGATGGAAGTTTGCAGGAAAATGTGCAAGGAGTTCTTCCTACTGGAAGTTGTTTGAATTATTTCCCATCCACATGTAAAAGGGAGACAGCAGGTACAGGTGTTTCTGCTATTTCTTAGTTGTCTAGGACTACATGAGAGTCACTAAATGCATGTGTATACTTCAGGAAAAATTAATTTATTCCCAGTATTGCATTACCTCTCCTGATTTTTGAGAAGCAGCAAATAAAATGAAATAACTTTTCCAGACTATTTTTTTTTTCCTTTGATGGAATGTGAGCAAAGGCAAGGAAAAGCTTAAGATGCCAGAATATACATTCAGGGTCATAGGGAAATCATTAATTCTTGTTGCTTTCTGAATAATTTATTTTTTTTTCTCAAAATGGTAACTGCAAAACAAATCCTTAACCTCAGCTATGATATTTTCTATGGATTAAAGCGAACCAGCATTTGATATGGTCAGTCTAAAATAGGATCTTGTTTATAGAATTAGTGACTAGTTACAGAAGTTTGTAGCTTGTAATGTTTCGGAAACAGAGGCATTCAGCCAGTTATGTCCATCAGTTTTTCTAATGAATCTGCCTTGAAGAGCTCTTATGATTTACTTCATTACTTAACTGTGCATTGTATGCTTACAGAGATTATTTTCAAATTTCATTATTTTAATGTATTTTTAAAATACACTGTATTAGTTTACATGAAGGTTCTGTGTGTCTTGTGCAAACTATGTGTATGACTAAATTCTTGAATCCCAGAAACTGTGCTTACAAGAGAAAAGTTTTGTTTATGGGTTTTGCAGTATAAGATATGCTTACAGCTGTATGAATTTTACTAAACTCTGAAGAACTTTTATAATCTATGCTCACTTGTTGCAAGCAGGTGCAGGTGAAATGCAGCAGTTTCTATCATGCCATTGATGAAATGTCCATTGCAAATCTCTGATGAAAAAAACTGGATTTGCATTAAAATAGGTAATTGTTCCTCCTCACTGTATCATTTTCATCTTGAATCTGAAGATTTTTCATAGAAACTTGGCCACAGATTTCCTCAGAAAATATTCTGATTTTCAGGTCAAAATGACCGTTCAACGAGAAAGCATTGTAAACACAATATATATAAACGTGTGGATGGAGAACCAGAGAAATGGAGTCTAATTTGAAAGTTTTAACAAATCAGATCTGAATCTTTTTTCTTCAGATTTTTAGTTCATAAACTTTTACATAATTTCTATTTTTCATTCCAAAGTCAAATTCTTGCAGGAATTTTTTTCCCAACACCATGCAGAAATTATACTATTCTCCACAAGCCTTTTCATCACTTTTCTTGAGAAAAAAAAAAAAAAACCATGAAAGATGTTCCTCAGATTTACTATTAAATTTCTTCAGATTTTCATACCAAATGTGCTATACCAGCCTTTTTTCATAATAGTCTGGCTGAGGATGGTATAAGGTTCACCGCCATATCATTAAATTTAGCTTGAGTAAACCAGCTTGATCGCGCTGCTTCTCAGCAGTAAATACAGTAGTCTTTATTTCATAGATGTTTGTAAAAATTAGTCTGTTTTGGCCACTAGCTCTTTGAAGCATTGCTAATAGATCTTTGTACTGTGCATGTAAACACTATTCACGTAGTAAAACCTGGTATTCCAGATTCTCGCCTATCAAAGCGTATTGGTTTCAGTAGGAATACTCCTATAAGAAGAAGTTTAAAACGGCTGGTTACAGAATCAAGCACAGTGATTTAAAAAGTACAGTCAGTCTTTAATTATGTCTTTCCCAAACTGAAAACATAGTAGTCCACAAAGTCTGTGATTTCTAAATAGTTAAGTCAATATAGAAAAAGACAACATGCATGTTTTAGGTTGGAGGAGGGGAAACATGAAGTGTCCAATAAAATTCATTTTGTTATTGGACCTGCATAAAAGATAATCAAGAACCTGATTTCACACAACAGCCTTGATTACTATCGCTAGAACAGCAAATAGCTTTCTGAAGAGGATTATGTTAAGCATAGGCTCTCCATTACCAGTCACTTTCAACAAATCTGTTAACCATTTTAACACCTTGCTTAGATAGGAAGGTCAGCTATCTGACTGCCAGGAAAAGGAATTTTACAAAGTGGTGAATAATGAGGTCTGTTTCCTCTGCAAATGAGGACAATGTTACTGTCTTAATGTGTTTCTGAAGCAGACCAGGGAAAGACAGATACAGCACTTAATGTAATGCATTCTTTTATACATTGCAGGTTAGGTAATTGTCAGAAATCCTTCAACCAGAATGAAAAAGGCTTGTGTATCGCAAAGCAGTATTTTTAATAAGTTTTTTCTGGGATTGAAGCTGTGCAGAAACTGGAATGTACTAAAGAAAACCAGAGTCCTTTTGAGTGAAGTGTATCATATGACACATAGTAATGTTTGCTGATAAAAGCAATGCAACTGGATACACTTAGAGAGAAATTATTTGAATGTGTTATATATTCTGCTATTTAACTGTTTTAATGTTTGTACTGTGTCTGGCTGGGATGCAGTTAACTTTCTTGTTAGCAGAGGGTATGATGCTGTATTTTGCATTTGTGACTACAACAGTGTTGATAGCACACCAATGTTTTGTCTATTACTAAATAGTTCTCACACAGTATCAAGACTTTCTCATTTTCCCACTCCGTCCAACCTCACAGTGAGTGGGCAAGAAATTAGAAATCGACACAGCTGGGACAGCTGACCCCAATTGGCCAAAGGGATTTTCCATACTGTGGAACCTCATGCTCAGCCATAAAGCTGGTGTTGCAGAAGAAAGCGTTGTTTGGGGGTTTTATGTTTTCCAGGGTGGTTGTTGCTCAGAAACTGTCTGAGCATCAGTCTGCTTGTGGGAAGTGGTGACTGATTATCTTTGCATCACTCGTTTTTTATCTTTCCTTCATTTACTAAACTGTACTTTTTCTCAACGCATGAGTTTTCTTGCTTTTGCTCTTCCTGATGTCTCCCCGGTCCTGCTAGGCAGGGGGGAGTGAGCAAGCAGCAGTGTGGGTGCTTGGCTGCTGGCCCGGGTCAACCCACCACAGTGTTGTGCCTATGAAACAGTTTTCTTGCACTCAGTAGCATGTGTTTGTATTGGAGAAATAGCAAATGTTTGTCTTTTGAAACCATAAAATGTACTTCTGTTATAGGTCATGTCACATGAAGATTACCTAACTCCTTTCTCAAGTTTGAGCCTATATGGATTCTCCCTAAACCTTACATATATATGTGTGTGTGTGTATATATATATATATTCATACAAACTATTCAGTTATACTGCTCATAATTCCTACATCCCTGCCTCCAAGTTTCATCAGAAAGGAAGGACATTCTGGGCCCACTACAGTAACCCTTAATCCCATGTGTATCTTGGCTGATGCACATTTACTCACTAAAAAAATACTAATCTGGATAAAGAATTACCTGGCCTTCCTTTTTTTCTATCTTGAATTTGGACTTTTTTCCTTTTTTCTTTTTTCTTTTCTTTTTTTTTAATGAATGGATTGATACCAAAAGACTTCACCGTGTCTAAACGAATTCATATGTATTTTCCCTGACATCAGGAAGTGTTCTAAGCATGAAGAACAGTCATTTGATTTAGAGATTTTATTGAGCATAACTAGTCTTGATATGTTTTGTTTGGCACAACGTTATTGGTGTAGTGGCTTCGTGGTTTAATTCTGCAGACTTTGTGCAACAAGATCCCTATTTAATGGTTTAGTCTGGCCATATTTCAAAAACAGACAAAACATGATGCACTTTTTATTTTATAGGCTTCTTTACCAATTTGTGGCTTTTGTTTGGGAATATTTTTATTTTAATAACACAGTATGTCCTTTTATATATGAATGGCAGCAGCCTGCTAGGAAAGAATGCTTTTTGCAATATTTGATGTCAAGAATGTGTTTACATGTTACTGTAATAATTTTCAAACCTTGACTATCACTGTACTGATTCAGATAGTAATCTAACTGGGGAAGTTGAAAGGTAGAAACAATTTCTGCTAAGTAGATGAAGAGTCAGAATTTGAGAATCTGTAAACACAGTGTAGAGATTCGTAGTTTTTCTTTTACATTGAGAGATGCAAGCAGGCACCAAGGGTGAGATGCAGTTCACTTAGGTGGCTTACAGTGTGAACATCTATGTCTTAGCTAAGAGCCTCTGAGGGTCAATGATGTGAAATGGACACTACTAGAACATGATTCATCTAAGTTATTGCAAAAACAAATTGCTTTATGGTAAGAGGAATGGCAACCTAGAATTGCCTTTCTGCGCTGACAATAAGGAAAGCCCAGAAAACTATCTTATATGTAGACATGTTGATTTCGCACTAGTTTCATTTTCAAAGACTGCAGGATCCCTATAGATTTATTTTATTTCTATCATATTTTTAGGCATCTGGACACCTTTCAAAAAATCTGGCCTACAGCTCCCAAGGAACTTGCTTAGATAACACTTTTACCTCAAACCAGGACACACATGCATTAGGTAGCACCCAAGCACCGCAATTGCTGTCCTTGCAAAGACTAAAGAAAGAACTTGAGACTTACTCATCAGGTAAGCGCCTCATTTCAGAACACTGCAGCTCATTGACCTCAGTAACAGACACACAGGTAATGAAGAACAAAATATAATCTAACCTAACGTACTTATGTAGTACTCTGGGTGTTCAAGGTTGACCTGGAGAAAAATATTTGAAAAGCAGTGGTGTGGTTTACAGTTTTCTCAGTTGCTCAGGCCTAAGTCCTGAGTACAATTCACTACCATTTCTGATATAAACAGAGGTGCTTATTTTGAATTTATGTTTTAATTACTTATTGCATGGTTACAATGTGTGCTCTTTGAAACTGCCTATTTGGTGACATTGAAAGGAGGAAGTTTCTTACAATGATGGTGCTGTATTTTTAAAGGTAAAACATTTGACAAAGCCTGGTGTTCTGTTTCGAAGAGAGAGCCTGCTTTCCAAAGCTTTCAGGATACTTTATGTTAAAAAAATGTATTTTTACTACTACAGAACATGAAATCATTGTTGGATTTTATACCATATTACTTTCATATAGAGGCTCATAGGAAAGAGGAAGAATTAGATGTCCTGCCTTGTAATTTATATGTTAAAGCTTTGATAAGTATGCAGTTCAGACAAAATAGCTGGTGTAGTTCATAAGAAATGTCCAAATTTCAGTGATTGGAATGTGACCAAGTAAAGTATAGAGAAAAACAGAAAAATAAGTACTGTTTTTGTACTTTTCAGGCAAAATGTCTCTTGTATCTTGCAATCCTTAAATAGCAAGGCATGCAAGGAGAACCTCTGCCATATTCAAAGATGTGCTGTGCCAACATAGCACAATGTGATACCTTGCAAGATAACTTGCATAGTCACAGGCTCTACTGCAAGGAAGTGGATGCACTGCTTCAATTCAGTTTCCGCTATAATATCTCTGCATATCACTGCTTCATACTTTGCAGGCCCACTCAATCAGTGCATCACTGAGAAAGCACATTCATTACCTACTTCATTAATTTGACTTCTGTGAAATATGATGTGCTCTACCCATTGCAATACACTGCTGTGCAGCCATAGGTGAAGGGCAGAAATGTAGTTTCTGGATATATATAGCTGGATAAATAACACTTCTGCATTTAGTTCTTATACCTTTCTCATCCTTAGATATCTGTATTACCTTCAGCTGGACATTAAACAGCCATGACTAATATTTGCCATATGTAGTTTGTTCTTACCCTTCGTCTTATATACAAAATGTGTTCTTTTCTTTTCTTAGGTCTCTATTTATTTTTACTATAACCATATACATGTTGTGTTAGTGCAATCAAAGCACTTGGTCTTGGAAGCAGGGGTAGAAAATGGTAAAAATTGTGAAGACCTTTAGTTTCCTTTCATATTCTTACACTACTTCATACAAAAAACATTTCTATAGTGACTAATAGGTTTTAAAGTTGCATCGTTCCAGACGTAATGGCTGTTATTCATCGTCTTTATCCTGGCTTATGTCTTTTAGATACAGTGAGACTGAGCAATGAGCATGATGAATATAAAGGTCTAAACCTTTAGCCTGTTTATACATTCTCTGATAAACCAGCTTTATGAGTCCAGTATTTTTGTTAACTTTATGTCAGCCTGTGCGGCTAAGGACACCAGTACAGCTTTCTTCACAGGACAGATTTTGCCGGAGACTGATGTCTTTAGCCTTGCTGTATTCTCAAAGCGTAAGTAAGGCTCCAAGTAACATTTGGCCCTCTAAGTAAGACTCCAAGTAATGTTTGGCCCTCACACTAAGGCACAATTCTGCATCTTCCTTCATACCGTTTGTAATAAGCCAAGAAGGAAACCAGCTGTAGGCAAGCATCTATTCTCATTATTGTCCTGCATGGAAACACCAAGCAAGATCTGAATGCCATGATTCTGAAAGATGTCAAAGTGACATTACCATGCAGTCATGTTGGATCCAACAGCTACAAGCATAGTGTCAAAAATCAGCATTTCTATTTTGCTGGAAGATTTGGAAAAACAAAAACTAAACCGCAAAACAACCACCACCCACGGTTCAATTTTTGGATTATAAAATAGATGTTTAAAAAAAAAAAACATAGATGGAAAACCATCCATGAAAATTAAACTAGTTCTGAATTAATCAAAAAATTGTGTGTAGAAAACATGAAAGCAGAAGAGGTTTGGTGTTCAGCTCTGTAAGGAAGCATGGAAGTCATGTGAACATCAGTTCAAACCCTCATTCTTGAGGTCTCCAAGCTTCCTGCTGAGCTGCTGGGTTTTCTCAGGCTTCCAGACTCTGGTTTCACAATACTATGAGGCTCACAAATCAAGCTGTCTAGAGCCACTGTCCAGTGCCTTAGGGGCAAATTGTACAACAGGTATGCTACTGAAACTCGTTGGATTTTAGGCTTTAAAGAACCACAACAGGTGAGATGGCAGGAGAAGAAATAGCTTGCCAAAGGAATGATGTCTATTTCATCAAAAGTTCATAAAAATGAATTTTTGTGCCTCCTGTGACACAATAAAGCCTTAATCAAATGAGTGCTCTGAAAAAAACTGTTTTGTTGGAAAATTCTAAGCCACTGTCATGAAAGACCCAAACTGTCAGTCATACAACAATATTTTCCAGAATTATTTTCCAAGTTTAGTGGCTTTATAGTGGTTATTTGGATGAGGAGGGATAGCAAAGGAGTTCTTCATATGTGCACTTAGACAAGTCAGTCCTGTTAATTTGGTGACTTTAGAAAAATGCAGTCACCAAATGGAACAACACTTCTGGGAAATGTTTAGGGTCTAAATACTATAAATCAACTTAAGTCCCAGTGGACTCCAAGCACAACAGCAACAGAATTAATCCCCCTGGTGAAGCATCTGCATAATATATAAATTGTATTAATATTGCTTCAGTGCTAGGAAAATATCTCCATCTAAATTAATTTAAGAAGGTATGTTGTGTTTTGTTTCTTCCTTGGGCTGGTTTCTAGTAATCATCCACGATGAGCACACAATGTTTTTGAGTTTCTGTGGTTGGTTTTCAAATGATCACCACATCATAACTCTCAGCAAATTTTTCCATGGCTTTGCCATCATCACTGGTAAATATCAAAGTCAAGTAAATACAGAATAAAGAAGTCTCTGGTGGCTGGTAATTGCTACTGAGCAAGAAAGAGCAGTTAAAGGTCTCTTGCATGGTCGCCCCATGACATGAACCAGACAAAAAGCATTGTTCATAGTTGGAAAGCAAACCTATGTATGGAAGAAAACTCCATTTATAGGAGATGTGGCCATTTCTTGCCATCTTGTTTGAAAGATTCAGATGACTTCAACAATACATACATAGCCTTCAAGCTAACCTTTAAGACTTTCTTAATGCCTCTTGGTTGAACTATATATCAAAAGAATTTGCTATTGACCTTAGGTCCTTTATGGAGATACTTTCAGTAGTCCTTTTAAGGGAGTAATAAGAGAATCATTGAATTGTATTTTAATTTCATAACTGTATTTGAATTTAAAAATTGATTTTCAAAAGCATATTTGAAAATGAACTGCAGCTTCAATAATTTTAGAAGTTTCCATTGATCTAAGATCTGAGCAAGTTGAGGTACCTTTACAGTACTTTGGCTAAGCATCCATTCTCAGTTACAAGCCACACCGTAGAGTAGCCTCCGAGTGTAAGGAATCCAGCAAGGAACTTTCTGACAGTAGATAACAGCTTTCCAAAGCAAGTGCTAAAATAATCACTAGATTTAGAATTGGTATTATTTAGAACCTGTATTACAAATCCAGGCTTCATAACTTGATAAATATGTTGGCAGCAAAACCAATAATCAAACATCTTTCATATCTCCTTAAAACTCTAACAAAACTTTATTACAATCAGGTTCACAAATCTTTCAGATAAACCTATGTTGATATGTACATTTACGTTGTTAATGCTCTTTCTTGGCACTTTAGGACTCTTCGCAAAGGACTTAGTGAATTTAATTTTGAGATGTTGGGTACATTTTCAACTTTTCAGTTGAATCCCAAAGGCATTGGACACATGAACTGGCTATACAGCACAACTACCAGGTTTTGTAAAGCCTTCTTCCTGGGTCGAAAAAGCCTGTCTCCCATCTCTAACATTTAGTGAACCTTTTCTCAAGGGTGATGCTCTCTGTTGAATCACTCCTTTTCTTTCCTTACCTCCTATGCAGACTCAGATGTCCGTTTGGTTGTTTGGGGATGATAGTCAGACAGAGCCTAAATGTCAACAGCTTTGATTCTTCTTCTGATGCTTGGAAAGTGGAAATAAAACTCAATTTTTCTGGAGGGCTGTGACATGGAAAGGCCTAAGGATTAAACAAATCTCACACTGGATCCATTCTGAAGATGCTGCTGCTCTTGAGTTCCAAAGAAGTGACTTTGATTCTCCTGTCAGCATCAAGGCATCCCTTCTGCTCTTCCATTCGTTGTTAGTAGGTACATGCAATGAGAAGTTAAAATACTTTGCCACTCCATATCACATGTTACCTGCCTAATTGCATGCCACCAGAAAACTCAAGGGTTGTTACAGAGACAAAAATAACACAACTGGTGTAGAAACCATGTTTTCCTATCATACAGGGAAAAAAATAAGGTCAGTGTGGGCTTGAAGGGTTGTAAAGCTTTAGTCTGCCTGAATTATTTTATGCTTGTGGAAGTTAAGCAGATGAGAAACACATTAAATAAGATGACAGAATTTAGATTATACCTCCTCCCCTCCTCGTGCCCCTTCCTGGTCTTTAGCTCAGTGGATGAATTCCTCCCCCCATTCCTCTTTTTTTTTTTTTCAATTTGTTAAGATGCTGAAATCTGCTTTGTGTGATTTATGAAGGAACTTGAAGCGATTAGTTTCACAGTGCATGAAAATTCCTCAGGTTCAGAGGGATGTCCAATCTGTTACACCGTGAGCTGTTGACTGGATGAGAACATGAGCAGCTCGGAGCCATAAGGAGATTGTGTTGAGTTATTAAACACTTGTGGTAAAGCTGCTTATTGTTAATTCCCCAATGTCCTGCTGAAGCGATCGGATAAGATCAGATCGGATTAGATCAAAGAGCCTGGGAACCAGCCTTTCGAGCAGATTCATTTAATCAATAAAGAGGGCCTCCAAAGAGAGAGAGAAGCAGTACCAGGATCATGAGAGATTAGAGTAGGGAAAATAAGAAACAACAGATTATTTTCCTCTTATTTTTAAAACGTAATTCTGTAAGTTGAAGCACGATTGTGTGTGTGTGTGTGTGCAAATTCTTGTAACCACACCAGCCAAAAAGGATATAAATGGTCCCTTAAAACTTCATTACCAAGCAGACAGTTTAAAACCAAGTATTTTGTAATACAGTAATACTTTATAAGTCAAGAGACTGTAAAAGTATTATTAAAGCAATCAGTACCATGAAATACCTACTGTGAAAAAAAGAATTCCTATTAAGAGTGTTTCAGCAGAAGCAGTTTTTGCTTTAATGATTCCCTAAGAATAGGGGATTCTGGGTGGGTTAATCTGCACGATTTCTGATCTTTCTTTCATCCAAAAGAAAAAATGAGAGCAAACCCCAAAAACTACAACAAAAAAAACCCCACCCACCAACATCGCATCAAGATCTGAATGTATTAAATTAATAACACTGGCAGATGTTACGGAATGTGCATGGTTATAATACATGTAATTACAGTACCACTGCTGCTGTTAATGCTTGTACAGTGAATAGACTTGCAGATAAGTACTTATAGAACCTTGCTAAATCTGTACTAAAAGCTAGAAACTGTCAGTAAATGATTAGAAAGTTAACCCACAGAAGAAGAAAAAAAAGGAAAATATGAAAAAAGAAGAACCAATTGTTGGTTCCCATGAAGCCATGATATAACTCCTTTCCATTTCTAGAGGAGCAGAATTTGGCCCAAATTACTTTGGAGAGAGGGACACGCTTCCTTCAATGATTAATAGCCCTAATAGCATCATTAAAATATTACATCTGCTTTTACAGATTATAACTTATGTTCAGAATTAGGTAAGAATACATATATTTAAATCCTTTCTATAAAATGTAATTTTCGATCTAGATAGGCTGGTGACTTCAGGCCTGCACACCTTTACCAATTGTTAATTACTATGGGATGGTTTAACACTATTTTCCAAATCAGCATGCATGCGTAAAATGACTGCAATCTAATTTGACATATTATTAGTGATGATTATTGTCATAGATAAATTAGATTGAACAGAAAATAACCTTCATCCTTAGCATGTTTTAGCTCTCAGAATTAATGTGATTTGGTGAACACATATAAATAAAAGTCTGATGAGTCCCTGCTGACTGCAGGGCCTGCTGGTGCTGAAGTATATCAATTTCATGCAGATGATGAATTCCTTAAGCATTCAATGATAATCATGCTTGATTTGACAAGACTTTCTCATGCTATTTTAGGGCCTTAATTTTCTGTGAAGTTCTGTCAAGTGTTCATCAAGCACCCACTTATCTCCCTATCTTAACCTGGCAGCCAATCCAAAGGTTGCCTACCAGTGCTGCCACCAGTCCCAGCCCATTAATATTCTCACCACGTGACTGTCCAGGGAGAGAAGCCAATCAATGACTGATTAACATTCAGGTCACATGATGCCCAAGGAGAGTAAATGAGTTACACAGTAAGACATCAAACAAATTTTCATCTTGAAAGAGTGATTGCTTTTTCTGCTGCTGTGATGTTTGTCAAATTCACTCTAGCCTTGTCCAATTAAGCTCCATGAGCTGAATGACTAATGAAGAGATGGGAGCGCTGTGCCAGCGTGACAGCTATGAGAGGTACCACTGAATAATAAATGCTAAAAAATTAAAAAAAAATAAAATAAAAAACCCACAATGATTGAAAAACCACATCTGGATAACTAGCAAAATTGCTTTCAAACTTCAGATGCTGTTTAGAAGTCTCTAGTGAAAAATATAAATTGCAACTTGCTATATGGGACAGTTGCTTTCTGTCTTAGTTACCATTCGAAAATGAGTTGGCATTTTCTCATAATAAAATAATTTTTGATATTTTAAACAAATATACACTAACTGGATTATTGCCAGCAAATGTGCTAATGAACTCTCACAGGCTGCTAGAGACACACTGGTGACAGAAGATCCAATCTTAAAGCATCAGCCAGCATGGATAAAAAGACTCTTCACTTTATGAAACCAAGTGAAAAAAAGGGCAAAAGGAAGATATTTAACAGATGAAGTGGGGGAGGAAAGCAAGTTTATGCAGTGGACTTTAGAAGGAAGCAGCTTTACAGGACATTGATTTAAATATTGGGTGAGATTCTTAAATAACATAATTTGGCACAATTCCATTTGCATCATTTGAGGAGCTGATCCAGTATGGATTGATTGTTTTATTTTATTTTACTTTATTTTATGTTGTCACTACTATGTATCTATTGGTAAATTAAAATTTCTCAATGAAACAAAAATGAATGTTTGAATAAAATTATAATCCTGTTTAGCAGAGAGCTTTTAAAATGGATATCCAAAACTACATTCTGGGACTTCATTGAAAGTCTATTTAGTCAGAAAGTCAATTGTATTTTAGTGCTGATACTGTACTAAATTCTGGTGACATGTTTAGAGTAGAGACCCTATGACTAATAAAGCTTTCATCCAGTCACTGAAAGGAGTTACAGTCACCTAATGGATTATTGAAGATATGAAGAGTGTTGGATCCTACTTATTAAGTCCTAGCATGAAATTAGTTAAATTCCCAAGGCATTCTGAAGCAATATTTTTCAAGTTGGCTTAATAAGGGTGTTAGAGCATGCCAATTAACTGGCAGCCTGAAATAAATAGTAGTTGGAGGCATAAGACAGTGTTTATATCTGCAAAGTTAATAACATTTTAAATGGGACTTCTTGGTACAATGGCTCAAGGTGCTGTAAGGAGGCAAGATGTGGAACATACTGTATTCAAAAGACCATAAGTCAATTCTCAGCGCTGCTAGTCAAGGATGGAGACTGCAAATAGAGAAGCAATGAATTTCTGAGTCAGTGAGAAGGGAGACAAGAAGGTAGGGGGCTAACAGTGCAGTGAAAGAAGAAGGGGGCATCAAGTGGATACAGTTGAAGCAACCTGTGGTGAGTGATTTGGCCAAGTGCCTGCTTTTAAGGCATCACCACAAAGGCACATGATGGAAGAGACTGTGTAAAGGGGGCAGGGTACAAAAGCAAAGAATACGCGTAAATAGCGATATGGCATACTGCTTGCGTAAAGCATTGCTCGTAATAAAGTAGCACAGTAAACTTCAGAGCTCAGCACTGCCTCGACATGAAATATTAGCTCATTAGATTACTGTTTTACTTGTTCCTGCTGCAGCCATGCCACAGAGAATTCACAGGCTTTAAACCATTAGCTGCTCAAATGTTAACAAAACAAAAAATAGTGAATATTATTATAGGCGACACCACTTGCTGACACCTTTAAATCAACAGTGGAGAAGGTGTCTAACTTTCTGTCAGTCACATTAGGCGGTTATGAATAAAAGAGTATTCTACTTTCTGCATAACTTTGCATAATTAATAGTTTTTCATGCAAACTATTGTTTGCCTTAATTGTTGTTTCAACAGCTGTTTTCATTAAATTGTAAAGCTCTTTGTGTCTAATCCTTTGAGCTGCACTATTGATAACAAGAACGAGCTGGAGCTAGCTTTAGAGGAAGAGAGTCCCTGCCAAGCTGGAAAGCAGTCATGAAGTTACTTGAGAAATAAGGCCCTACAGTGGGACTGGTTGTGTAGCTAATCCATTTGTCTTTTCAAAAGGACCTTGCTCTGCACCCTTATGGCTAAATTGACCCAACAACCTATCAATGCCTTTATTTGCTGAGTGGTTGTCCATGAAAGGTCTCCGCGCTGGATCCAAGCTGTAATCAAAGCCTCCATCAGTACCAGGGCCCTGATGACACAAATGGCCAAACTTTCAACGAGGCTGGCCGGCTTCCAGCCACACCATTTTGAAGATACAAAGAGGCTGTGTTGTGCTGTGGAATTCATTTTCTTGTTTACTTCCTACAGAAACAAGAGCATAATCAGCACTCAGTGCATCGGATCAGACCGCTGAGTTGTTGACAGAAGCTTGGAGAGGCTTGCCAGCTTTCCACATGAAACACTGGCTTTCTTCTAATACACCCCCCACCGTCTGTGGCCCTGCCAATTGTAGCACATCAGAGCGGCCATTGAGATAATGACCGTGAAGTCTCATGATACACTTTGATGAAGTGTAACATTTTTTAAAGGATTTTTGTCTGTGCCAAAATGATAGAGACAGCTGACTAAAAATCACCCCATCAAAATCAAGGCTGATGAACAGCAGGCAAAGACATGTGCTTCCACAGAGAAAAGGGAGGAGAATTTACAGCCAAAGACTCTCAATGACTATGTGCACCGCAGATTCCTTTATTTTGCTTTTAAATGATCCTTTGTTTCAAATGAATGTATGTAACTTTGCCAAGAGAGCAATTTCCCCAAATATTTTTTTATTTTGCATCAAAAAATGATTCAGCATTTAGCTTTTATAATGCTAAATAAATACCTTTGCTACACAAGCTAATTTTATTTAACATTAATTTTTGCAACCTTGCAGGGTAATGTTTTGGAATAGCTGAGACATAAATATCTCCTCAACCACTTTTAAATTATCTAGTGGCAACTGGTTGAACCAACTTAGCTTATGGTAAAACAATTGGAGACGTGTTTTCCATGCAAACCACAGGGAAAAGAAAAAGCAAGACAGTCACTTAAACTTTTACCCTGCTTGCATCAGAGAGTGCAATATTTTTCCTAACAGGAAATTCATTACTAGCAATGGATTCATTGATACACACCAGTGCTAAGGAGCCTGGTTTTGGAGGTTAGAGAAAGCCTGCAGAATTTCTTGAACTGGCCATTTACTATGGATCTAGACCACCCCACTGTGCTGATGGAAGTGTGGTTAGGAGATCTTTGAGCTGAATCAATTTGAGTTGGAATTTTCCCAGTATATCACAGTTACATAAACACCTGTGCAAAATATCTTTGAGCTGAATTAATGGCATAGGGGTGCAGGGGAGAAGGAAGGAGAGAAATGGAGCGGGAAAGGGAAAGCTGTTTTCGGTAGCTTTCAACATTTCCTGCTTGCAGAAAGTTATTCTGGGGGACTGTATTTTAGACTGTCTTTACTGTAACCAGTACAAGAGCACATGTCTTCTTAGCACTTTAAGCCTGGAATGATTCTCTTTAAAATTTCTTTCTCTCTTTTGCTGTAAAATATATTTTTGCCAAGCTCAAATTTACAAAGCATGCTGGAGATCTACTGTGTCAAAGATGGATGCAATAATCTTCTGTAACAGCATAAAAATACTGGCAAGAGGACAAAGGTGCAAACTCCACTTTGAACCCAGGTACATAGCGTGTTGCAACCAACAGTACTGTAAGTGTGCAGAATGAAGATATTTCCACAAGTTATATGTAGAATACACATAGCTTCTTTTGTTTCAGTTTACACTGTTTGACTTTGAATAAAGAATGAAACTGGAAAGGAGGAAAAAAAAAGGGGAAGAGGAACTCTTTTGCAGTGGGGTTGTATGGACGTTTCAGCGGTCTCGTCTGCTTTCCCAGAAATCCTTCGTTAGAGACAGGCACTACTTCAGTGCAAGAGGATACTTCCTTCTATTACAACACAGTCTCGGTAGGAGGGTAAAAGACATACTGGCACTTTGCTTTCTCTGGAAACTGCCTGTTTGCTCTGCTGTCTTGATATAAAATTAGATAATTCAGCCTGACAGTATGCGGTTACTTTTCATATCTGGAAAAAAAAAAAGGGTCAGAAATTACCAGATTTCCTGTGGTTTGTGCACAGCAAAGCCAGGCAAAACTTCTAATTTTGTTACCCTCTTTCCCAACAAATACAAAGCAGCTCAGATTTGCTAAGTGGTGGCACAGACTTGATTGACAGACTTGCAGGTTTGAGCGTGTCTTTCACTGAGTTTCGATAAACCAGGCTTTGATACCTCTATCTCCATTTCTAAGCAGGGTCTAGGTTGTGCCTTGCATAAGGCATGTGCTATGCCCTTCCATGAATGCACAGAATCATAGAATCATGGAATCATAGAATCTTCATGGTTGGAAAGGACCTTTGAGATCATCGAGTCCAATCATACACACATATAAAAAACCCCTACAATCTCTGTCACTAGAGCATGCCCTGAAGTGACAAATCTACACGTTTCTTAAATACCTCTAGGGATGGTGACTCAACCACCTCCCTGGGCAGGCTGTTCCAGTGCCTGACCACTCTCTCAGTAAAGTCATTCTTCCTAATATCTAATCTAAACCTCCCTCGCTGCAACTCCAGACCATTTCCTCTGGTCCTGTCATTATTCACCTGGGAGAAGAGGCCAACACCCACCTCTCTACAACCTCCTTTCAGGTAGTTGTAGAGGGCAATGAGGTCTCCCCTCAGCCTCCTCTTCTCCAAACTAAACCTGCCCAGTTCCCTCAGCCTCTCCTCATATGGCTTGGTCTCCAGACCCCTCACCAGCTTTGTAGCTCTCCTCTGGACCCGCTCCAGCACTTCAATGTCCCTCTTGTACAGAGGGGCCCAGAACTAAACACAGTACTCGAGGTGAGGCCTCACCAGTGCCGAGTACAGAGGCACGATCACTTCCCTACTCCTGCTGGCCACGCTATTCCTGATACAAGCCAGAATGCTGTTGGCCTTCTTGGCCACCTGGGCATAATGCTGGCTCATGTTAAGCTGGTTGTCCACCAGCACCCCCAGGTCCTTTGCTGCTGGGCAGCTTTCTAGCCACTCTTCCCCAAGCCTGTAGCGTTGCTTGGGGTTGTTGTGACGGAAATGCAGGACCCGGCACTTGGCCTTATTAAACCTCATACAATTGGCCTTGGCCCATCGATCCAGCCTGTCCAGGTCCCTCTGTAGAGCCTTCCTACCCTCAAGCAGATCAACACTCCCACCTAGTTTGGTGTCGTCTGCAAACTTACTGAGGGTGCACTCAATCCCCTCATCCAGATCATTGATAAAGATATTAAACAAAACTGGCCCCAAAACTGAGCCCTGAGGGACACCGCTGGTGACCGGCCGCCAAGAGGATTTCACCCCATTAATCACAACTCTCTGGGCACGGCCATCCAGCCAGTTTTTAACCCAGCGAAGAGTACACTTGTCTATGCCATGATTCGCCAGCTTCTCCAGGAGAATGCTGTGGGGGACGGTGTCAAAGGCCTTACCAAAGTCCAGATAGACAACGTCCACAGCCTTCCCCGCATCCAGAAGGCGGGTCACATGGTCATAGAAGGAGATCAGGTTGGTTAAGCAGGACCTCCCTTTCCTAAACCCATGCTGGCTGGCCCTGATCCCTTGGCTGCCCTGCACTTGCCGTGAGAGCTCACTCAAGATGATCCTCTCCATGATCTTTCCTGGTACCGAGGTCAGGCTGACAGGCCTGTAGTTCCCCGGATCCTCCTTCCGACCCTTCTTGTAGATGGGCGTCACATTAGCCACCCTCCAGTCATCTGGTACCTCCCCTGTTGACCAAGATTGTTGATAAATGATGGAGAGAGGCTTGGTGAGCTCTCCCGCCAGCTCCCTGAGTACTCTTGGGTGAATCCCATCCGGCCCCATAGACTTATGTGCGTCTAGGTGCAGAAGCAGATCATTGACTACTTCCTCCTGGATTATGGGTGGGTTGCTCTGCTCTCCATCCTTATCTTCCAGCTCTGGAGGCTGAACCCCCTGGGGATAGCTGGTCTGACTATTGAAGATGGAGGCAAAGAAGGCATTAAGTATCTCAGCCTACTCAAATTTTTCTCATAGAACACTTTGGATTGGAAGGGACCTTTAAAGGTCATCTAGTCCAACCCACCTGCACTAGTAGGGACGTCTTCAACTAGATCAGGTTGCTCAGAGCCCTGTCAAACCAGCCCTTGAATGTTTCCAGGGATGGAGCATCTACCACCTCTCTGGGAAACCTGTTCCCAGTGTTTCACCACCCTCATCACGAAAAATTTGTTCCTCGCATCTAGTCTGAATTTACCCTCTTTTCATTTAAAGCCATTACCCCGTGTCCTGTCACAATAGGCCCTGCTGAAAAGTCTCTCCCCATCTGTCTTATAAGCCCCCTTTGAGTACTGAAAGGCCACAATAAGGTTTCCCCAGAGCCTTCTCTTCTCCAGGCTGAACAACCCCAACTCTCTCGGCCTGTCCTCGTAGGTGAGGGGCTCCAGCACTTTGATCATTTTTGTGGCCCTCCTCTGGACCTGTTCCAACAGGTCCATGTCTTTCCTGAGCTGAGGACTCCAGAGCTGGACACAGTATTCCAGGTGAGGTTTCACCAGAGTGGAGTAGAGGGGCAGAATCACCTCCCTTGACCTGCTGGCCACACTTCTTTTGATGCAGCCCAGGAAATTATCTGCTTTCTGGGCTGTGAGCACACATTGCTGGCTCATGTCCAATTTTTCATCCACTGGTACTCTCAAGTCCTTCTTGGCAGGGCTTCTCTTAATCCCTTATACCCCAGCCTATCTTGATACTGAGGGTTGCCCCAGCCCGGGTGCAGAACCCTGCACTTGGCCTTGTGGAGCCTCATGTGGTTCACACAGACCCACTTCTTGAGCATGTCCAGGTCCCTCTGGATGGCATCCCATCCCTCCAGTGTGTGACTCCTCCACTGAGCTTGGTGTCATCTGGAAACTTGCTGAGGGTGCACTCAATGCCACTGTTTATGTCATTGATGAAGATACTAAACAGTACTGGTCCCAGTATGACCCTTGAGGGACGCCACTTGTCATTGATCTCCATTTGGACATTGAGTCATGCGACCATCCAACCAATTCCTCATCCACTGAACAGTCCACACATCAAATCTATATCTCTCCAACTTAGAGAGAAGGATGTTGTGGAGGACCACAACAAAGGCCTTGAGTTGGTAAGCCAGTGCCTGAAACCCTTTCTAGTCATGGTGTATTTTAGGACAAATAACTGATTAAGAAGTCCATCCTAGTTATGTTTGCTGCTAACTTGGTGAATGTACTATACACCTAATGCAGTCATCCTAGAACAAACAGCAGTCCTCAAAGAACCAAGAGAACAAAGGTACCTCCACCCTCTCGCTTTCTCAGAGGCAGAAGTCACGTGCGAGCATTCACCAGCACATATCCCAAGTGCCTTGCCAACTATTAAGGGCTATTGACATAAGTATCGCACTTGAAACACCATGTGGAAGTGACGGCCAAATTTTTAATAATGGGGTTCAATGGTGTTAAAACAGAAGAGCTTTCCTGTCTTCCAGAAAAAGCTAAAGGAGGCAAAGAACTGAATCCATCATTAGAGAAAGTGCTGGCATTGCACCATGTGTGTGTGAACATGAGTGAACCAGGACCTGTTCATCCACGTTGAGAGTGTTATTTCCCATCTCCTTCCTTTTTTTTGAAAGAATGTCCTGAGAGTATTAATTTTGGAAAGCAGTTCAAGCAATGAGGTTATTCAAGCTGGCCTTATTTTTGCTGGCTGGTGGATGCCAGCCACATGGAATAGGTAAACTTCAAGCAGCCTGGATGGGAATCAGAATAATTAGAACACTTAAAAAGTTTGTACCTTAGAGGCAAAGGTTGTTGTCCTCCCACCTCCATTTTCATTCACATATCGCAAAACTGGGTGGGAAAGGGAGGACTGAGTTAGGCAGTTTTGCATCTCTGAGTGGGCATCTGTCACTGATACGCAATTTTGATGGAACTTTGCTGCAGGGAATATTCAACAGTAATATATTCCTAGCTGTACCAGTGAATTTATTCATTATGGATACCAGCATGAGAAAGCTGAATGAAGTCAAGGGAAATGAAGAAAAGGTTGTGGGGAAAAGATAATGAAAGAAAGAGGCCGGGGGGCGAGGGGGGAGGGGGAAAACAGCAATGTAGGCACATATGTTTCAAAGCTTCTCAGATTTCCTGAAACTGAGCCTAACTGAAATGAGTAATAGTTAGAATTCAAACACAGTATCATGACAATCCAGGCATTTTGGAAACCACTTCCCCACAGAGTCTTTAAGGACTACTTGATGTTGTGGATTATGGTTGGAGGAACTAACATCTGTTATATTCACCCAAAGCTATGTATATGTTTTGATTTTTTTCCCTTGTCTTCTAATGATGAAGATTTTCCTTCTTTTTTGGTTTGGTTTAGTTTTTTTTGACCTGTTGAATCAGAGTACGTTGAGTTAAAAAAAAAAAAAAAGTATGCATTTCTTTATTTCTGGTTTTCTTTGTAAAAATAAACTCACAAATTAGAAGAAACGGAAATTCTTGAGAGGAAAATAATGGATCAAGTAATGCTAAGTGCTTGTAATTCCTACAAAAAAGACTTGCATCTCAACATATGGTATAAAGTTAGTTGGGAAGCCTATTATGTTATGAGCCTATGAATGTACACCCAAATGATGAAGATTTTAACATGAAATGAAACAGAAATATTCATGTGAAAATTGATAGGTTTTTTACATGTACTGTTATTTAATTTTTCTTAAATGGATCAATTTTAATGCATGGTTGTAATGAATAATTTGGAAACAATTCAAAGTCAACACAAATTCAATCAACAAATTAATATTTATTGCGTGAAAATTAAAATTATTTTTAAAAAATCACAAAAATCTATGCTACCATGTTCAAAGGGGGCAACAAAATGTATTTGCTTCTACTTTCTCCATCCTACTTTGCAAGAAACTATTTGCCAAATAAAACATTGGGCTATTAAAAGACACAGTATTGTGGAAAAGAGTATGGTTTTCGTGTCAAGTTGATTGTGTTTACCTTGCTGTGGGCTCAAAATCTATCATGTAAAATACAGACAACATACAGTAATGAAAAAAACTTTAATGTTTTTTTTTTTTTCTGCCTTAAAGGCAGAATCTGGTAGATAAAAGATGTAGTAACCTGACTTCGTTTTAGACTCTAACCTGTTATAAAGTATATTGAACATTTTAAAACTGAGTAACGAATGACATTATGTCATTAATGTGAAAAACACTTGAGGGCTGTAAGATCAACTTGTTTTAATCACAGATTAAAAAGTCAGAGAGAGGTGTGATTGCTTCACTTCTTTCCCCTTCACACATGCATTTAAGTAATACTGTCAATTTGTACAACCCTTTGTCTATTCTAGTTCTGTTACTCCAGATATAGTCAGAGACTTTTATGTACATACACATCATGGGTTTGTAGAGAGACACTTTCTGATTAGACACAAATGATCATGTGTACATATATACATCACAGAAGTGGCTGTTAGCTTTATAAGTAACATAATTCATGTGATTCAAGTCCTTTTGATCCTTATCAAAGAGGTATGAATCTTTAGAAGAATGAGGCCCCTTCCCCTTGCTTTTTTCATATATTATACTGCTATTTCAGGATGAATAAGGAGGAAGTATTCCATCTTCTTTTGAATGACCCATATTTGCATACCAAAAATGCGTGTCAACGAATGACACTAAAGCCCTGAGCGGCCAATCCTTTATGCATCATCTGAAAGTAAAAAATTTGCTAGGATGTAAATTCATACCTGTCTAAACAACACCACAGTACTTCATAGAGACTGTCAGTGCCTTGTGTCTGAATATCTGGGGTTGGTGACACTGGGAGTGAATTTACACAATGAGTTGTTAGGCTCAGTGGTGTGGTTTTTAACTTGATCGTTTATTCTTACATCATTATTCGTTACTTTAATATCTTTTGTAGTTAAATTGCAGATATTGATTAAAGGTAAATGCACTTTCACTAAGAGCAAAAGAAAACCTCATCTCCCTGACTAGGTGAAGCTTCACTGGTGGAAAGTGGAGCTACCAGCAGTATCAAACTCCAGGACAACACTTATTACAGATCATCCAGTTGCATACATAGGAACAGTGGGTCTCGCCTGAATGCAACAAACAGGTTGTTGTGATCCAATGAGTGATTACACTTTATGTACACTATAAATCCCCTTAAGATACAATGAGAAAGATTATTTTCTCTTGTACTCATTGCAATGAAAGATTTTTTGCTGCTAGGAAAGCAATGGGTTTTTCTCTCTCATTCTGTTTTTTAAGACTTATTTATCTCTGAAGGACTGTACGCCTCTGGCAAATTCTGAGTTTTCAGAGGCGCTAAACGAAATCCCAAACCCAGTGAAGTCAGCTGGGTTTTACCATTGAAATCTGGAGAGGCAGAATTTTGCCTGCTGTTTGGAAAACATTGCTTGCAGCGATTGGATAGCAACCATTGCTTACATCTAGCAGAGAAAACACTAACTATTCAGCTGTCAGTAGTACTCAACTGTTTCTTCTTCTCCTTGTGCGGATACTAGGGTTATGTGACCAAAGCCAGGTAAGTGCTTAAAAATAATCAGTGCTCAAGCTAGCAGAAATCATGGAGCTAAGCCCTTCATCCACATAAGTTCCTGTAAAGTAAGGACCACTGCCACCATACGTTTTTTTTTCCTTCAGTCAGATTTCTTAAAATAGACAATGGCAGAATCTGTTCAACACAGGAAAGTAGGGCTCAAAAGTATAAGAAGAGATTTCAAATATCTACTGGTATGTTGACAAGCATGAATATTCTTGTGCAAAGTTGTGTAGACGTGGTACTGGCCTTGGGACACACAATTAGATAGAATAGATTTGATGGGATAGCTCGTGCAGTTATAAGAAATCTATCTTAATGAGATTCCTTTGTTGCTGAAAAAGGAAGAACACAAAAGCCAGACCATTTCACTTTCCTTTATAGCACCACAGCTTGAAAGTACAGGGGAAGTTTCATCAGAGATTCAGACTCAGGAAGGCATGAAAACTGAGGCTTGTTTATAATGCGTTTTACCTTCTTGTTTTGAACTATGCCTGCTCTTGCTTAGGCAAAACATCTAGACTCTGTTTCTACTGTAATATGGCCTCAAGGGGCTCATAGGGTTTTTTTTAGAGTATGTTCTGTGTTTTGAAAATTTTTTGTGAGAGAATTATTGAGAAAGTTTAGTGAGAGGTCTTTTAGATGGTTGCCTGAATTTAGGAATCCTTATCCATAGCCCTCAAATTAACAACACTGGTGTTCTTTACATCACTTGTCCTTGAGAAATCCTATACACACTTTGGTGCTCCAAGAGATAAAAATGCCCAGAAACACCACTGCGGGCCTCATTTTTAAAGAGTTCTACAATGTGTTACATGAAATGATCATTTAGAGGATTCTGTGAGCCCTGAAATAAAACGGTGGAAACTCAATTCTCCTTCAGGAAATTATTTCCAATCTCAATGACTTCATGTGAAATTGGGATCTTCACTAGAAAACCGGATATTGTTTCAGTATTGTTTCAGTGAAAGAACAATAATATTCTAAACTTTAAATCAATACTTAAGCTTGATTTAGACATGTTCTGAAAATGTGTTTTTCTTGACAGCTCTGGGAATCTGATCCTATCGTGAGGTGTTCCTTGTTTGTCTTGGGCTTTGGGGTTTTTGGGGGGGAATTTTTTTTTTTTTTTTTTTAGTTAGAAACCGTAGAGAATTAACAAAAGCTAGATTAGTCCATGTGTACAAATGAGTATCTGTGTGAGTGTAGGGAACAGGTAAATAACTTTGGCAACAGCCACTGCTTTACAGCAAAGAGACTTTAGAAGGAATAAACCTGTGGAAGTTCTGAATCTTCAGCTCATAGTCGATTTGATAATTAATGGAGATCTAATGCTTCAATATGGACTGCTCTGTCTGTATGAGCTGTGCAAAAGCCATCTGTGCCTGTGAACCAACATTTTCAGCCACCTCTCAGGTTAGATCCTCAATAGATTTAATTTATCTAGCAGAGTTAGAGTGCTATTATCAGCTGTGGATTTGACTCTACAGCTGTGCAGTAGGCTTAAATTCAGTAAAGACACCCCTCTCACTGCCTTTGAAGTTAATGGAAAAAATGTTATTTGTTTCCAAAGGAACTGGCCAATAATTTTACTCTATGTATTGTGATTGGTCTGATGTTAGGTACTGTGTTCTGAGAAAAATCCACTGTTTATTTACCCTAGAGGTAACGTTCCAGTATTTCATAGCCTTTCATTAAACCACATACATCTTTCTCATCTTTTGCCTTGTTCTGATCACATCTAAATTGGTACAGTGCGGTGTTTGTCTTGCTACCTGCTACTTGCTCCACAGAAATTAAGTGATTGCTTTTCTTCATGATTTGTGAGCTCTTCCAGACATAATTTTGCTTTCTGCCAACCACCCATATTCATTTGTTAACATAGCTCCTTTTTTAGAATGAATATTGATTTAGAAATTCCCAATTAGAAAATGTGCATCTGACTTTATTTTATCTTACATGTGAATGTAGAGTGACTAATGTGCTGAAATCATAAAGTCAGGTCACATCATTTATTCATCTATAATGACAGAACTCAACTAGATCAGGAGGGAGGCAGAGAATATTTCTGTTGACTCAGACCTCCGACCGCTAGCAAACAGAAGTATCCCATGTATTGTTTTCTGTTAAAGCATTACATTTAGCAATGTGGCTCAGCACCTTGTCTCTCCAAATTTGATGTGGCATTTTTTTGCCAGAGGCCCAGCAAGTCCTATTCTTTCCCTGAATATGCTTCTTTCCCTGCAGGCTTAGAGTTTAGCAGAAAAATCTTGGAGGGGCATTTATTAATAGCCTCTGAATGAATGCCTGTAGTGTGCTATCAGGCAGGATGGAATGAAAGCCAATTTGCTTAAACCATCAAAGAGGAATATTAGTAGGTCATTAATTCACACCCTAGAGTACCTCCTCATTTAACATATTAGGAAGTTTTTTTCCCTTTTAAACAGTCAATTTTTTAAAGTAATTTTTTGTATAAACAAATCCTGAAGAAGGCAGAATATAGAGAATATATATCATTTGATTGTCAGGATGGAATGGGACACAGGGAAAGGAGGAACTCTTAAATATGGGAAAAAACAGCAGGCAAAATGCATATAAGAAGGAATATATTAAATATTAGGAAATTATGTTGCAAAAGTGTTATTAAGTAAGGCAATTTTTCATGAGAAGTTGGGAGGCAATATTGTTGAAGAAAGTCAATGCTACATTAGTTACAGATTTACAATGCTTGATGAGAAATACTGAAATCAATTCTGATAGAATATGTGAGTCCTGAAGTTCCTTACAGGTTTATTATAACATTACAATACTTTATTAGTAGTATATGACAAAAATCTGGGGAGAGTACAGAAAGTCATAGACTGTTAAAACATATTTAAAAAAAGCATAAATAAAGTCCTGTAATTCAGTAATCTCTTTTTAGTCTCCATTAATGAAACTTGGCCCATGGTACCGACTGTGTAAAGGGCTCAGGACAGAGAAGAAAATGAAAAGCAAGAAGAGCTATCATTGCCATTCTCTCAATTGCAAGTGTTTACATATTGGCATAAATACCTTCCTTTTTGTACTGTGTATTATCCTATGTGTGCAAAGAATTGTATACTCTGTGCAATGAATTCTTTAACTTCCCATCATCTGGTCTTTGTGCACCTTAGATATTATTTTGCTTGGATTGTTTGAGGCTAGTTTCAAAATGAGGAATGGCCATTAACAAAGAAGCAGGAGTCCAAGGCCCGCTTTCCTTGAAGTCTCATTCCAAAGGGAAGGAGAATTAAGCTAATGTGCGCAGTTTTACTTCAAGCACCTGCTCTGGTTTTCGGAGGTCGGGTGTGAAAGGCCATTTCTTTTGCATCTAATTTTCTGGGAGGGGATTTTTTTTAGGAAAAGGAATTTAAGTAGAATCTACCCTTTCACTTCTTTGCATGGTGAATAGAGGCAATCGGACCAAAGGAAGTTACATCTGTTTTTTTGTAGTTTGCATGTTTGATTTTGCAGCGATCGGACTATTACAAACACAGGGGGAGGGGAGGGGATGCAAAACGAAATTAATGGGACTACTTCTCTGGAAGTGTGCTAGGGAGGTGTACATCCTAGAAAGCTATATAGGAGTGCAGGTGGCAGAACACTGGTAGCATTCACGGTGCTAAGCGGTTGAGCATGGTCCTCGTGGTGGTTCCAGAAGCCTGAGTAGAATGCTCTGAGATAACTGGTTATATTTTCCTGGCCGTCCTGATTGTGGACAAGGACTTAGAAAGCCTGGCCACTGGCAACCCTCTTCCTTTCTCCCATGAGAAAGGACTGAAAGCTGACCATGTGCAGCTTCCCTCTAGACAGTGCAACAAGCAGAGCTTTGAGGCACTTTAAATGAATCTGGTAACACCTGTACTACCGACGCGTGACACAGCAGTTTAGTTCCCATAACTGCAGTATTTAGCTAGACCTTTTTTCCATATTTCTCTTTTCTAAATGTTATTTTGGCATTAAAGCAAATAATAATATTCAAGAAAGTTAATGAGAAATACTGAATTATTTTTTGCTGCATTATACAATCTTGTTATTTCATAAAATATCTTTTGCCATTATTTCAAATAATAAGTTTGGGAAGATGAACACTCACTACGGGTTTTCCTCCTATATTAATATACAAGATTCTTTTTAAGGAAATCCAATCTAAGTTTGAATGTTTCAGAACTGTGCTATCATATTTCTGCCAGTCATTTGTCTAATAGTTCCTAACTTAGTGAAATCATTATCAACCCAGCAAAGCAAGTTCAGACAAAGGGAACTGCTCCATCTAGAGTTCCATCTTGCACACAAGCTTATTAAATATTTTAATCAATTATTTTACTGGCTGTCATGGCCTGTAGCGTTAGCTGTCTCTGACTTTATTATTTAAATAATTTAGGAACAATGAATCTGCCTACAGCCTTAAAAAAACAGCGGTTCATGTGATCTGGTGGTCGCAAACTAATCATAAATATCTGAGGGGAAGGTATGCACATAACAAAAAATACCTAGTTTTGCAGTAGTACAAAGCAGGAAAGTTTTCTGCTGAGGTGAGGTGCTCACATTCTGATTTAAAGCATTACAACTGTAATTTCTGTAATTTTATCAAAGCTAGTCTAAATGCAGCTCACGTTTCTGCAAATACTTATTTGCATAAGTAAATTCCTGTGGCAATGAGTTCCACAGAATACAAACATATCACCTAAAACTATACTGAAATATATATATAGTTTGCAATTTAATTTACTGTAAGTGATCTAGGTTTTGGATTCAGAGAAAATAAAATATCATTCTTGTGTTGGCCTTCTCTTGATCTTCTTTATCCTACTTAGCATATCTGAATGTCTTTCCTACTAATGAGTTTAATTTCCAAATTAAAACAACAAAAATTCTTTTTAGATTTCCAGTTCCACTCTACCTCTCCTCTCAATGTTTTTATATTCTCTTTTGTATTTTTCCAGTACATTTTTTCAAATTAGTTATTCAAAACTGAATGCACTCATCAAGGTGAGAAAACTGGTAGTTGCATTTTAATTACATTTTGCGCCGTGCGACATCAAGGCAGTTATTTTAGAAGATACCTTTACACAACTCAAAACCCTAGTAGCAGAAAAGAACTAGCTACAGAAAATCACTAAAAATACAGCAACGTTCAGTACATTTTGATAACTGAGGGGTGAGGCAACATGTAGCTCACAGCAGCCGAGCCACGGCAGCCACCTTTCTGCCTGCCCATGCAAATAAGACATGGCCTGAGTGGATTTAGTCCAGTCAAGCTGAACTGAATTATTCTGCAGCTGCAAAGGGGTATCTGTGCACAAACAGTTACCACAGAGCAGCTAACAAATGAGAGCTTGATTGCATTTTTCGAATCTCAGTGCTCAGCACAGCAAAGGTGACTTCTTTGCTGAGTCAGCTTGCCCGTTGTGAGCAATTCTCTGCTCCAGCCAGACTGTTACTGCTGTCACGGGTTTAGAGCTCATTTGTATCTTTATGCTACATGGCAGTCCCCCAGATCTAACAGTGCTGCTTAATTCGGCCTTATCACAGTGTGACTGGGCTTAAAGTTAGAGGTGAGTCCATTTAGGGGGTGGGACATCTTAGCAATATCCAGAAATAAATTCCAGACGTACTGGAATAAATGTGCTAAATTTTAGGATCTGGATGTTCAAGCAGAGAGATATCAAACCGTCTATTAATTTTTCTAAATGCCCAAGGGCTGGTGCAACCCAAGGTTATTATTCTGAATCGATGTACACCATGGGACTCACAGCAGAGAGATCCCATCTCAGACTTGCAAACTCCTGAAAAGATACAGACAAGTGAGATATATAACTAAAAATGGCACTGCGCTTCTTAGAGTTTTTAATCTTGTTTTTAATTGAAGTCAATGAATTATACTCCAGACAAGCAATTATCTGACTGATCTTTATGATCTTTCCAAAAACAAAAGTTAAAGATGGCTTAAGCCTTTCTTCTCTCTCTCAGGATCATTGGCTAGTAAAACAGCATGCAGACAAATGAAGAAAAAATGGTAAAGACTCAACTAAACACTGAATTATGCAGGTCATTCTTCAATGTTTCCATGGAATATTTATGTGGAAGTGAAAGCATGTCCATTTTATATGCTGGGTAAAAAGCCAGTATTAATTTATTTCACTACACATTTTCTAATGTAAAAGTGGATACATAGGCGCTCCAGAGGACTTGAGAGAAAGAAATCCACCCTACTATCTTCTGGTTTTGTCTATGGAGAAAAAAATAAAATAAAATCAAGGGAAATGTACATATCTTTCTTGGAATTCTGAGGCTAATGTCTTTCTCTTTTATTGTATTATAGGAATCTCTTAACATTTTCATAAAGGAGCAGATACAAACCAGTAACCAGGAGCAAGCAGGAAAGACTGATGTGACCCTTTAACGGGACTGATGGAACAGGGGCAAGTCACGTTTAGATGCCCAGGCAAGTAACAAAAGTCTGCATTTCTTTTTTCTTTTCTTAAATTTAGCTTGCTCTACACTAGATCAAAATACTGCCTGGAAGAAGGCCAGCCTGTGGTCTTTTACAGATAATTTCATTGATGTTTCAAAGAATTCTTGCAATAAAGCACAAACTTTATCTGCAGCCAGCCTACTTGTGTTATATTTGCCTCACAAAGTAGTTCTACACGCAAAGGAAAGCACTCACACCCTAGCTGTGGTTTATTGCCAAAATTGTTCTGAGGAACCCAGCTGGCAAACTGGGTTTCTTTCAAGAACAAAACAGAAATGTTCATGTAAGAAAAAATCATGTAGGCACAGGAAAATCTCTGTGAAGTTGCCTTGCAGCGGTTGTAAAGTATGCCCGACTTCCCACCTCAGAGACAGCATCTGGGTGAGGCTCAGACCGCATTGTCCCTCTGAGAGATTGCTGCTTCTCCTGAAAAAAAAGTTGTAAGACCTTCAAGAATGTGTTCAAACAGACTGGAAGCTGCCTTGCTGGTTAAATTTTTCAGTTCAGAAGAACACTCAAGACTCATCTTAAAAACATATCTCTGACTCTCGAATACATCCACTCCAACTATCCCATCATTCCACAAAGCATCTGCTTTAACTTGACACTGAAACAGACACAGGGGATATTTAAAAGTGGCACTTTTCAATAATTTTTTTTTAAATAAAGTCATTATTATGGGCAATGAGCCCAGGATGGAAGTTCACTCTAATTTGATCCTCCTCCGCTCACTGCATTCTTTTTTTCAATTGCTCACTTAGTCTTCTGTACTAATTTTGATACTACCAGAGGGTGGGGGAGTAGAACCCTCTCCCTGCTAAGGGCCAAATAAGCCTTTAAAAGATATTTTACAGTCACTAACAGATGCTCTAGTAATAGCCAATAAATGTGCATAAAAAGAGGTGGCAATGGGCCTGCAGAAGTACAGTCAAGAGCTGTATCCAACCTCTGGGTCACAAGTTCCCTTGTGGCCTAAACCTTGTAGTTTACAATAGAGAAAATCATTGATGACTGCTACAGATTTGGGTACTAAACCTACAAATTAATCCCACTTTGAAATCCATTTAGTATTCTGTCATCAGGCAGGCTCAAGAAAACAGAACTTATAAACATGATGAAAGAAAAGTACAATAGATTAATGTATCCAAAATGTGCAGCTATAGTACAATTATCTGATCCCATGTATAAAACAGAAGGTGCAACATTTCACCAAATTATTCTTGGTCTTTAAGTTGCATTTGAAAAAAATTCATAATGACAGTCATTGAAGGTTTCAGGGAAAAAAGCATCCACTGCAATAGTCTAAAATTTAAGAAGTCAATAAGTCACATCGGAAAGGTGCACTTTAAAAAATATGCCTGTGCTTTCCAAAACTCTTTTAATGTTGTTTGTATATCAAACAGAAGCGATTAAGCCTATTTCCAAAACTACAGTGACATTTCCTGTTCCTTACTCCATTATTCCCCTTACATGCTGTGAAGAGATAAAAAAAAGAAAATTACCAGATGTGTGACCGTTGTTTGACAGAAGTAGGAATGCTATTTTCTGAACTTCATATCCTATAACTTAACCTCTGGATACTGCTTTAAAAAAGGTGAATGGCAACAGTGAAAGCAAAAATTTTCAGCTAAAGGGATACACATTTGACTCAGATGATAACAGTATTGCATGAGCATTCACGCTGCACTGAAGTAACTTGTAAGACCAACTCATTAACTTAAAAGGGGATAGCACTTCCAACCTAGACAATTCTATGTTTCTATAACTGTGCCAAGCAACACTTTTGATACTAACATGAATAGGAGATTTCACATATGTTTCATTTCAGGTCTTTTTTCTTTAGAAGACTTTGTGGATATGCGTATTTTTAATATGATTAATATAAAACAAAAGTTATTCAAAGAACTCAAAACATTAAACCATAGAAATATGAATTCTTATAACTTTGTAATCAAGAGGGAACTGTAAATAGCTTCAAAGTTTATGTGGTTGCAGGTTTCTATATTACAATGTTTACTTAACATTTTTAAACAGCTGATGACATTGAAACAAAAACTGTATTCCTGACTTTTGAGTAAAAATCTTACTAATTTGTAGAAATTGGTCTCCAGCTGCAATGTGTCTAAAACGCTTTGAAGAAATAAGTAATTTAAAAAATAATTAAGATTTTAAACAATGAGCAGCTACATTCCTCAGATTCTCAAAGTATGTTTAGGACTATGTTGTTGTTTATAGTAGGTCTCTGAATTATATTACTGCTTAGTCACAATCATGTGGGTTTTTTTTCTGAAAAACATTTACTGGAGTACCCAGGAAAAGTATGAATCATGTTTGTCAATCATGCTCGTATTATTTTTTATAAGATACAACTATATCACCCTGTAATTGTGATAGTACCATTAAAATTTGTAGTCTTCCACTAATTATATAGTCTATGATTTACCACAATTAAAATGGAGTTAGATGATTGATATTCTCAGTTTAACTCCACTTTTTTTTTTTTTATTTGCTAGTCCCAGCCAACTAACAATCTGCCAAAAAGCCAGATTTGAGGTTGTTGGGTTTTTTGTTGTTTTGTTTTTTTTTTACTTGAATTTTCCTTTTGGTGTTATTTTAACAGATTAAATGAATTAAGGATGAGATTTTCAGAAGTATTTTTGGTTGCACTAACTCCACTCTCACTTAAGTCAGCTCTCTCTTCTAGGAGCAGTTAGCAAAACCCAGGCAGATTTCTGAAAATTTCTCACTCTAAGTCACTGTCTTTCTATTGCTACAGTGCTTCCGTGTGGTCTGAAACTAATTTGACTGCACCAGTGGTTTATAATCTGCTCTAGAGCACTCAAATAGTTTATCATTTAACACATTTCCTTAAAGTTGCATAGATCACAACCTTGAAGAAGGTTGTCTAATCTTAGGTTTCTTTGGGGAGGAAGTGTTTTTTCCTCTTTGTAAAATTCACAGTGAAAAGTCTGGCTAAGCTTTTGCATATGCTGGTTACACTTCCTTCTGAATTCCTTGCTTATTCTTCCTTTACCACCTGTAGTCCATTATATAAAAGCCAGTATCACCTTCACTCAGCTTTCTTAGAGCGTTTTTTTCCAAAAGAAGTAACTGTAATTCCTTCAGACTGTATCTATATGACCCTGGTAAATGGGTACATCGCAATTGGAGCTACGTGACATTTTCATATTACTGACACCATCAAAAGGTTATACTTTGATACAACAAACAACAATGAAACACAGGTGAGTTTCTACTTCAGCAGTACATGAACAAAGAGATCAATAAGACACATTACCTTCTGAGAGTGTTATTGATGACCTTCTACAGACATGTTAGTGTGAGAGTGGGAAAGATAATCTCAAGATCTTAAAAAGTAGATGAGATTTCTCCTCTTGGGTCTGTCCCTAGGTCAAAGTGGATTCATCATCCAGACATGGATAACTTCATCGTAAAGATGTAAACTTTCTCCAGGTTAAGAAATGTTCCCGACTGGACCCAAGTATGTGTTATATTGTTTTTGCAGGAGACAAATAACAAAAGTGAAGCATTTAGAATCACAGAGTGGTTTGGGTTGGAAGGGACCTTCAAAGATCATCTAGTCCAATCTCCCTGCTGTGGCCAGGGACATCTTTCACTAGATCCAGTTGCTCAGAGCGCCATCCAACCTGCCTTTGAACACTTCCAGGATCAGGCATCCACAGCTTCTCCGAACAACCTGTTCCAGTGCCTCACCACCCGCATCATAAAAAATGTGTTCCTTATGTCCAATCTAAATCTACACTCTATTAGTTTAAAAATGTTGCCTCTTCTTCTGTCATTACAGGCTCTGGTAAAAAGTATCCTTCCATCTTTCTTATAAGCCCCCTTTAAGTACTGAAAGACTGCAACCGGGTCTCCCCAGCACCTTCTCTTCTCCAGGCTGAACAACCCCAATTCTCTCGTCCTTTCCTCATAGGAGGGGTGTTCCAGATATCTGATAATTTTCATGGCTCTCCTCTGGACCCGCTCCAACAGATCCATGTCTTTCTTCTGTTGGGGGCCCCAGAACGGGCCACAGTACTCCAGGTGGGGGTCTTACGAGAGTAGAGTAGAGTAGAGTAGAATGGAGTAGAGTAGAGGGGCAGAATCACTTCTCTCGACCTGCTGGCCACACTTCTTTTGACGCAGCCCAGGAAATAATTGGCTTTCTGGGCCATGAGCACACATTGCTGGCTCCTGTCCAATTTTTCATCCACCAGTACCCTTAAGTCCTTCTCCATAACCCTGCTCTCAATCTATTCATCCCCCAGTCTTTATAGATATTGGTGATTGCCCCAACCCAGGTGCAGGACCTTGCACTTGGCCTTGTTGAACTTCGTGAGCTTCAGACAAGCCCACTTCTTGAGCTTGTCAAGGTCTCTCTCAATGGCATCCCTTCCCTCTAGTGAATGAACTGCAGTGTCATCTGGAAACTCGCTGAGGATGCACTCAATTCCACTAGCTATGTCATTGATGAAGATACATTATTAGTCCCAGTACCAACCCTTGAGGGACACCACTCATTACTGGTTTCCACTTGGACATTGAGGCATGGCAAGTAACTCTTTGGACGTGGCCATCCAGCCAATTTCTTATCCATCTAAGAGTCCATCATCAATCCCATATCTCTCCAACTGAGCAGCAAGAATGTTGTAGGGGACCATATCAAAGGCCTTATGTAAGTCTGCATAGATGATTTGCTAAACTATCTTTGCCTTGCAAAATGCTGATGTGGAGAAGGGTGTCTTTTTATCTGGCATGAATCACTGCAATTCACAAATAGCTTCTTTCTTGGAGGGCTTTCCTGGAGAAAAACTACAGGGTTTTTCATCATTGTCTCTTCTCATATTCTTTAACATTTCTTTGCTAGAGACTGAAAGATCAGTGCAGAGCAGTTGTGACAGGTGAGTTTCTGTAGAGCTGGAAACACCTAAGACAGTTACTGTAGTTCAACAGGCAGTCAGGTACAATGATTTCATTAGTTATGATACCAAAAGGAAGAAGCTGCATAGAAAATGACGAGATCCACAGAAGTTGAGCTTTACTGAGAGACCTTCATTCCCAATTCTTAGAGCATGGTGTAAAGTTATACCAAATAATTCACAATGTCACAATTTCATGCCTTTATTAGACTACTAATACCTTCCTGCTTCTGATGGATTACACAGCAAATTTCTCAAGCAGAGAAATTCAAGTACACTTGAAATCCACACCCAAACTGAAAAGAAACACCTTATGGTGATGCAACTATTATTAGATTAGATTAGTTTGGTGTAAAACAAGAATTAATCATCAAAACAGTTGATTCCCAGCTAGTACTTGTCAGTTGTTATCCATTACTAACTCACACTATTCATGTTTATGCTTTGATGTGGAATACATTTGTTGTATTTACAACATAAAGGATTCTGTAAAGCTAATTGTGCATGACTTTTTAAATTTGTATTTGTACTTTAAATCATGTGTGGTTAACAGGCTGGACAAGTACAGTGTATAGGAAAGCAGTTTAATTAAAATGCAGTTAAACCAACAATATGTAGGTAATGAAATCACAGTTATGGTTTAAAAAGGAAAAATGTTTTAGGATAAAAATAAACAATAATCTGTTGACTCAGCTCAAATCAGTTCACTCTCAGTGACACCTAAGTTCTAGAGTATCTGTAGAATAAAAATTCTACATAGGATAGAATAGGATTAAAATAGGATGGAAAAATAGGATGAAAATCTGGCAGATTTTTTTTTTCTTTTAATAGGGAAATTAATTGGAAAATTAATCTGCAAAATGGCTCCTGGATGTTGTAAGCACATATAAGAACTCCCTAAGACTCAACACACAACCTTAACAACAGATAGCTGTGTTATCTAGTCAGGTTCATATTTCTGGAAAAGATGTGCCACTTCTCAGTTTCCTGACAGGTGGATAAATCAGTGTAAATATTAGAGGTTATGTATCCATATTAATCAAAGTTCCTATGCCTGTATTCATATGTAGTCATATATAAACCTCAAAAGATTCAGCATTTTGCTTAGATTCAAATGTCTGGTGAGGTTAAACATTCATTCTAAGCTTATCCAAACCTCTCTGGTCTGAAAAACTAAAGATAAGGCCTTCTTATAAGGTTTCTTGTACATCCTCACTTTATCTAACCTGACAGAACAGCCAAGAGAAGTGAGTACCTCTGAAACCACAACAAACCTGAGCATGCTCATTCTTACCAAAACTCTCTTTTTCTCTGGTTGAATACTGTAAAATTGGCATTTCTTTTGAATGCATTTCTAGCATTTGAGTAGCTCTTTAGGAATACTGAGTAAACAGGCATTTCATTTTTTGGCTACATGTTCATTTTGTCCATGAATCTTTTATACTTCCTATTTGGGAATGGTCACCGAACAGATTTTTGTTTATACAGAGTTTTTGAGAAACCGTTCTTTGTAGAAAAACGCCTGTGACCAAATGTGTTAATATACAAAGTATAAAGATTCACTGTCATTAGGCCATGTCCTCCATGAGAACATGGTGGGTCATGAGGTGATACAGGCCCACATAACAGAGATTTAGAGGTGGGGGAACCACCACTGGGAACGTCCTCACAGATGTCATTGGGAGGACCCTAAACATCTTGCAGCTCACCATAAACCTATGGCTATATTAGCTCTGCTGAGCTATCATGCTGCCGTGCCTCTGTTCACATAGTGCAAGACTGCAGGCTGTATATACAGCATTACCAACTCATTGTCAAGTCTTCATCAGCTCATTACCTTATCACCAGTGATGTAATGCACTGAGGTGCTTGTAAACCCCAGATTCATATAGAATGCTAAAAAAAAAATCTGTTATATTAGAACCATGGCTTAAAAATATAACAAGTTGCTAGCCTTCTAGGTTAAGGATAAAAGTTCAAAAAGCTAATGTCAGAAGTTACAAGTCAAAAAACAAGCAAAGACTCACAATTAGTTATTTATAAAATTCAGTATTTTTAAGTAAATTTATTTTGGGGTGTTCTAAGAGGGGAATGTTTGGAAATTCAGGATAAGCGATATAAACTAAGGCAATATTGAACTCATTACAATTCTGGATTCATTAACAAGCACAATGCTTCATGTCTTTCTTCTTTTTCACTTTAGTAAATTTCTGGGTGTCGTGGTTTGGGCCAGGTTGGCCAATGAAAAGACAACAGATGCTCTCCCCCACCTCTCGCTCCAAGGAGGGGAATAAGAGAGACAAAGAGATTTATGAGTTTAGAAAAAACTAAACCACTTTAACAAAATATTAATAATAAAATAAAAAAGGAAATAATGAAATAGATACAATATATACAAAACCATATCAAGCTCCCAGTGAGATGTCACCAGTAGACACTGGGAAAATTCCAGACTGGACTCAGTGACAAATGGGAACTGGATTCTGGAACACACTGATGGGGATTGAAGGTACATGAACTGACTATTCATTATATTACTGGCTATTACTATATAGTAATAACTATAGTTATTACTATAACCTTGGCATATGCATCAAAGTCCCTGTGCAAGGCAAGTGTGAATACAGCAGTAGATTTAAATAAATGTCATACTTCCCACTATCAGTTAATCACTTTGCAGTTCCTTGCAGTTGTATGCACTGTAATTTGTTTCAGCAACAGCTAAAATTATAAATACAGGCCTTCCATCTTTTATTTGTAATTTGTCGCACATACCGTAGGCCACCTTGAGTTTGAGATTCCGGTGTAATCAGCTCACACAAACTACTCAAAATCATTTATAACGTTCAGAAAAAACAAGTGCACTGTATATTGACGAAGCATGTATAAAACATTTTAACTGTGTCATCTTAAAACAAATTGCAAAAATCCTTTTCCAAGGAATCTTGTAGAATTGTTAAAAAAAAAAAAGTCAAAAGATGTTTATTGGACATGTAGAATTGGATTTCATAAAAATGACACACCAGTATTAAGCCTGTAATACCAGATTTTCTAGACATTTAATGGAATCACGGAATCACGGAATTTTCAGAGTTGGAAGGGACCTCTAGAGATCATCTAGTCCAACTCCCCTGCTAAAGCAGGACTGCCTAGAGCACATTACTCAGGACTGCATCCAGGCGGGTCTTGAAAGTCTCCAGAGAAGGGGACTCCACAACCTCCCTGGGCAGCCTGTTCCAGTGCTCTGTCACTCTCACCGTAAAGAAGTTTTTCCTCATATTTGATCGGAACTTCCTATGTTCCAGCTTGTGCCCGTTACCCCAAATGTTATCCCAAACCCCAAAATCTGTACAATTACAAGCAGAATATCTGCAACATAATCAAATATCTCAAACATTTGGTATCCAAATAAATAACCTGAGTATTAAGGATAAGCTTGAGCCTCTTTATCCCGACTATTGCTGATGTTACACTTTGACAACATTCTGAACCAAACCCTTTGAATGTTTGGATGCCTGAAATGTAAACCTGAATTCAACTCAAAACTGACAATATTTTTGCCTAATATTGTCTGTCTACTCTGTCATGCCTTTACAGGGTATTAAAGAAGGCAAATACACAGCTGTGAAGGAAAAAAATGACCTCCCAACGCCACACTAGTAAAACAACTGTTAAAGGTATGGTCTCTAGAGAGCTCAGCAATTTAACATCCTAGTTGCATACACCTGGAATGCTGATATTTCATTTTATCTTTTAGTTGTTGAGTCAGGTTGTCATCTGTACCATATTTCTATGGGATCAGAAACAGGAAGAACAAACCCTGACTTAGTTGTACTTTCTTCCACTCCTGTCTTTCTATTGCTCCTACCCTCCTTTAAAAGGCTATTTAATATCATTTCACTGGAGTCTGACATGATCTAGTGCACCACGGAGCTCTCACCTCTGACAAAGAAGGCCTGCCCTAATCCTCTTCATTCCTTTCAGAACAGCAATTTTTGGTCTGCAGGGAATTTGTCCAGGGTAGGGAAAATTATGTGTCTTCCTGTGCATTGAAAAACATACAATGCCTTCTCTTTTTCTGGATAAAGAATTGAGTTAGTTACAACTCAAAATAACAACACAATGTTTAGTCAGGAAAATGCTCTTTAAACAATGATTTTATGGCGGAAAGTATTGAAAAGAAACACATTATCATCAGTCCATATGAACTCTCTGTCAAACACGCACAGAGTAAGTCGTTATAAACACACGTAAGTATGACAAAACCATTGCCAGCCAGCATTCAGTAGCCCTAGAAGGTCACTTGCCACTAAAGCGAGTATCCACCACCCCAAAAGCCTGATGCCTCACAAACTGAGCAACTTTATTTCCCAGCTAATCTGAAACATTAAATAGTCTTGCCCCTGCTTCTCTCTATTCGCTGATGAATAATAAAACAATTATATCCTTTTTGTCTTTCTGATTTTGTAAATCAAATTGTAATCTAACTTCACTCAGATCTGTAGATTTTTGGTTTCGTGCTGTAATGCTGGGGGAACTCCATTTCCATTTCTGCACAACAGGTATTTCGGTGAACAAAACCATGACCCCTTCTTTTTGCTATATAACTGGCAATGTTCATTCTCTCTTTATCTTTCCTCTTTCTTTCCTTGCCTCCTGTAAGTAGCCAAAGCTTGCTTTAGACAATTCTTGAATCTTTCTGATAGCTAAAAATGGTGACTAGACAGGGTGTATGATTCTACCGAATTTTGATCTGATCTCATCTTTCCTTCTGTAAGAAATAACCTGATCTGAACTGTAATCAAAACACAGAAAATCATGCTTCTTTAACAGGGTATCTTTCTCAGGCATGACATATCTTCACACGAAATATTTAATATATAGAACATCTACAAGATGTAGACTTTCAGTCACAAGACTCTTTTTCTCATACTTACTATAAATTGAAGCTAATATTATTAACAGCCTATACTAAATCTGTATGATTTTTACCGTAGAACTATTAGTAGACATGAAACTATTCCACTTAGAGAAAAAAGGAGCCAGAAAAAAGGAGGGGAAAAAATCCGTATGATTTAGTATAGGCTGTTAATCCTACAAGGATGATTTCTTCCTTGTAGGAGTTGTGACAATTTTATACTGTGTTTATTAGTGACACACACAGTGAGATAACGTTTGATGGTACCTATTGTGTAGCCAATGATAACTTTATAGTCAATGAACTTCAAATTACATTAAACAAAACTTTTTTGTGCTTTAATTTTGCATTTGACTTTTTAGGCACTTTTTTCCCCCATTTGATTTTTAAGTCCAAATATTCATGTTTGAAGTAATACTGTGGTGCAGTCACACAAAAAATAGCTTAAAAGCAGTATTCAAAATGAAATTTTAAATGGACCATAAGGTTCTTGACATTTTTTGGTAGATTTTTTTTCAACAGTTTCTTGTGGGTTTCTTATCTCAGTGCTAACAGCTTTACAGCAATTTGTGTACATTTAGCAATAATGCTGCATCCCCCTAGTCTTAAATCTAACTTGAATAAAATCATGTGGGTGAAACCTCTACATGTTCGTATCTTCAGTACAAGAAGAATAAAAATTTAAATGGGTGACATGGTAGCAGAAGAATTCATAAAGTGGTATCCAATAATGCCATAGCCACAGAGGAGGAAATGAAGGTGTAAAACTTACTACAGCATTGGAATTGGAAATTCATGTGTGGCCCTAATGCACGTGACCAATGTTAACAGGTTTACACCTGTTACAGGTTTACAATGTTACAGGTTTCACCTTTCAGCATCTGAGTTATGGGATCGTCATATTAAGGGTATCCCTGCAAAAAAACAGCAATTAACTTCCCAGGATCCTGTATAGCTTAAGTATATTTCCGATAATTTTGTTTTTACAGTCATTCTGAGCTTCTAGACTAACTCTTCAGGGTATCATGACAACTGAGACCTAAAAAAAATATAGGAATAGGCTTTGCACACTTTCTGAACAGGATCACTCTTTAATTTCTGTGACAAATATAGATTTGCTGTTATTGATGTATCTATTTATACATACATGAATGTATTTTATACATTTGAACAGCCCATGCAACAAATAATAACATATGCATCTAAGTATCAATATAATGCCTATTATAATTGTACACAGTTATCTATAACATATATACAATGGATCAAAATGCATGTATTGCATATATTGTATATGCCAAGAAAGCCAGTGTAATAGTTTTTATATTTTCCCTCCAACATCCTTTGTTTATTTAAAACTAAGGAGCAACTGTTGACCATATACAAAAGCATAACATCATCTCTATTATGATCCAAAGAAATAGTTTTTTACTGTAGAACTATTAGTAGACATGAAACTAGTCAACTTAGAGAATGGTAGCCAGAAAAGAGGAGGTGAAAAAAAATGAAGGAAGAGGTCAGCATTAGCAGAAAACAGAGCATGAATGGGATAAGGAAGAGAAAGAAATGGTGGCAGGGGTGAAATTAGAGATACCTATCATGTCCTTGATTTTTTCCTTTCCAGTTATTTAAGGAAACCCAATTCTGGCAAACATATGAAACCATTTAAAGGAGAACTTCAACACTGCCATAGATTTAGTGGCCTTAGTTCTCATACAAATTCCTTGCTTGCTGCACTGAGATTATGTCAGAAAATACAAGCATAATAAAAGCACACTTTTGCACACTAGCTGGATTTTGTAGTTCTTTGACTTATTTCCTTGTATGAACTATAACAGAAGAAAGAGTGAGACTTGTATACTCACTTTGAAGAAAACATACTTCTCCGGGGTTCAACAACCTGACAATGTTTCTGATTGAAAACTGGCAACCCTAAACCACAATCAGATGTAAAACTCACTCGTATACAGAAATCTGCTCCTTCTTTGTTCTCTAACATTTAAAGCTTTTCTTTTTCCTTTACCTGTTTGATAAGGAACATTTATTCTGCCTCCACTCTAGCAGCAGGGCGCAAATGTGACTCACATGGAGTTCCACATTTTGAATAAAAGCTAAGCATAATCTATGGCTTTTTAGAAATGACTAACGTCTGGAACAACTGCTATTTCTCCTTGAAGCTAGAGGATGAATCTATATTATTTAAAGTGTTTGTTCTCAGTGTTCATATGGGAAGTGGAAAATTTTAATGATGTGATCTGTGTGACAATGGAGCATTTCTGAAATATTAAAAACAATATTGTCTAATCACTAGGTGAAAAATTGAAAAAGATTTGTTTCAGAGTGTATACATAACACAAATGTGATATTCTTCATATGGATAATGAGTTTTAAAAACATACTGCAAGAGAAACGTGTATTATCTATATTTGTCTCAACAGAAAAGTTAGAAAAAAAATTTCTACAGAAGCCTATATCAGAATACTTAGCAGGAGTGGATTGCCACAGATAGAGAATTGTATCAGAATTGTATTTAAAAATAAAACATAAGAACAAATAATTTATTTGTCTAAGGAATGTCTTGTTTCAACACTGAAATTGTAATTTCCATTTTTTATTTTGCAATGACTTTTTTTAATGTAAAATACATGAACTAGAAGAAATCACTATCAAAACAAAACATTTTTAAAAAATTGAAACAAGGCCAAATTTTTTAAATTTCAAAGGTGGGAGTTTTTCCCTTGTTAGGAAATTTTAAGTGTTTTGTTTTCATAAGAGAGCCAGATTTTAAAATCTCAAAATTCTTTAACAAACAAATCTTTCAATCTCCCAGCAGTCCTACTACCTAGCAGGGAAACAGGAAGGATATTTTAAATTGTTGCAGCTGTTTGTTTGCTGTTAACAGTTTTCATTTGAACATATATATTCTAATGGATGATAAGGACAAGGGTGGAGAGAATCTGGGCAGGACCGCACATAAGCTCCTCTATTGAAGCTCACCACCAAACCCTACATCAGTGGAGCATAATGTGAAACACTGGAGATGTCAAAGAAAAATTAAAGCCTTTTAGTATCTCATTGTTTTCATAAATGACAGTTTGTATTTCATCTCACAGATAATATAGATTTCATTTACCTTGGCTTTTAGGACAAAATCTGAACACCTGTAAAACACATTGGTAAAGCAGGATGGGGATAACAGTCAATTGGTGCAAGTGCACCAATTCCCTAGTCCCAGTATTGCTTGAAGGACAGTCTGCTTCGTAGCATCCAGCTGGCTGCCCAGCCCTGTGCTGGGCTTAGGGAGGGGATGTTTCTACCACGTGCATTATACTTCACCTGTCACACTCCGCAGAGTTCAAGAGAACTTCATGAGAGTGATGAACCCTCCCCCAAGACACACGTAATTTTCACTTCAGGTGGGTAGGAACCAGTGTGAAAATTTTGAATGTTCATGTTCAGTGACAGCCTCTGTTGCACATTTGGTAGCATTCTTCCCCTTCTGTATACTTTCTGAACACCAAGACTGGAATGAGAATATCAGTTGGCAGTTTACACAAATATTTTTTCCCATGAAACAAAACCACACTTTTAACGGATTTGGTACGTGGGGAGGTTCAGTGGTCAAATTCCTTCCTCAAATCCAACTGTGTGAACCGATTGGTCTCAGAAAAGTTTCCATGGCTTTATACCTAAAAGCAAAATACAAACTGTTAGATTTCTACTTTCTTATATTTTCTTTTAGAAACTAGAGCAGAATTGAGTGAACTCCAATTCTGTTATTTGCAATTACATCCTCTACGTTTAATAGCAGGGCTGTTTTAAACTCATCTGGTACTGTTTCATATAATAGCAAGCTTCCGCCAAACTAAACTTTTTATCAAAAGCCATTTTAATTTCAGCACTCCCAAAAGCATGTCCTGGGAAGTGAGGCTTGTTCAAAATTTCCATTAGTTCTTTGGTGTTCTTTAGCGTTCTTTAGTTTTATTTTGTTTAACAAGTATAAACAATGAGCGGGAGTATATTTGCAAGACAGCTTTTTGGTTTCAGTCTTCGAGGAAATTTGCAATTTTCTGTGTGTGGTTGTTTTGACTGCTGGTCTAACCAACATCAGTATAATAAAGATGATCAGTGATCTGATGTTTCAGAAATGTAAGCCTATGTATGATGTTAAGCAGTTGTTTAGTCCCAGTAAAGGTATTAATGCCCTTAAAAGAAAATACATGGCATTAATATATTTCAAGAACATCATTACAGACATTTAGGGAGAAACACACCCTGGATATTATAAAATCATACAGAACTGAAAAATCTCCAGAGTTTGCCTCCTGGGACAAAAGGGAACAAAGACAATACCTTTCTCGGTGCCAATCCTGCTCTGTCAGTACTGCACTGCCCTGCAAAATCCTCAGAAAAAATGATATTTTAGGGGAACCTGGGCAATGTACCTTAAAATAGAATGGTCTGTGAATTGGGGTCCTGAGATTTAATCTTGTTCTGCTGTGGTCATGTCACTTCTGCTCTCTGTGCTTCAGTTTGTAAAACTCATTTATGATCCTGGACTCCTTTGAAGTCAAATGACAAAAATACCTATTTTAGGCCTGTAGTGTGTAAAGGGAGCACCATTCCACTGTGCAACACAGCAGGCTGAAATCTTTGCAAAAGAAATAACCATAACATGTAGTTAATTGAAAGACCTATAGACGCTACTTATGTGCTACTAATGAACACAAAAGGCCCCAGAAAAATACAATTTATAAAATCAATTAAAATCAAGAGTTGACAAAATTCTTGATTTTATTTGAAGGAGTAAATTATATTTCTTATTAAACAAATAAATAATTAGTAAAGAAGAATGAAAGCCTATAACTTATAATCTTCACAATTTTCAAGTGAGAGTTCATCATATATGATACATCAATAGTACTATATATATGAATATACAAATATACATCAATAATACTATCTGGATTAAGAACATAGAGAGCTTGGCTTAAAAAAAAGACTTTAAGAAAAGAGAAAGAGTAAGAAAGGCAGAGATAAAAGTAGGAAGAGTCTTTGCAGCTAGAAGCTTTTTTTGGAAGAGCAACAGCCAAATTAAATCATATTACATATGCACAGATATGCACAAATTAATATGTATAATGTGTATATATGCATATCAAAATCTCTTATGTAATATGCATTTATGATATACCAAATACAGCACAGTATTAAGAAGTTCATTAGGTTCTTTGAAACAGCAGAAGTCAAAATTTTTAACAGAAGTTTGTGGGTAAGAGTTTTCCTGATATAATGCTGATATGTTTTGCGGGAAAGTCATCATAGAAGAATGTTTTCTGCGTTTAAAGACGTACAATTTACATCTAATTGAATCTATATGAAAATATTATTTTACTCATTTATTTTTAAAGGCATTTATATGCTATTTGTTTTATCTAGGGTTCCTGAAAGAGGAAAACATGCAAAAAGGGTAAGTAGAAAGCCTGTCACCTTTGCTTGGAAACCCTTTGAAATTTAAAGATCACTGATTGCTGTCTATTAATGATATTTTTCCATCAATATCAAATGTGTTCATAACATGAAAAAAATTAATTATACATTTAAATGTGTGTAAAGTTGCCCAAATAAAAGACTCTTCTACCCTGTCAAAAAGCTTTCTTTTGGCAACAGTGCTAGTAGTGAGAAGGAAAAGAAAATTTTATCTGTTCAGTATTTTCTCGCATGCTAACTAATCTTGATACATATTCTCAGGGAATTAAAAAATTGATTCAGTCTGAATCAATAAACATAGGAGTGCTAAATTCTTATTTTTTATTTTATGAACTATCTTCTCATTGCTGCATAATGATTTGCATTTACCATTGAAGGCAGTGTTTTTAATAAAGTCAGGGGGTAATTTTTTGTAAGGCACTAAATGACTATGAAATTAACAGATGGTTTTTTAACATTACTGAAAGGTCACTCGGTTTGGGTGAAAAATAATATCTTGCAAATCTATAAGCAGATACCCCGACTCTATATTTGGTTTCCCAAAGTCTGGTTCTTCTGAAGACCCAGTTGTACATTCTAGGAACTACTCATGGAACTGTTCAACAAAAACCGATTTTCTACATGTTTAATAAAAAAACACAGCAACTTTAATGGTAAAAAAATTGTTAGGATTGTAAAGTTAAACACACAGTTATGCCGTCGCAGATTTAGAACTGAATATGCAATCCTTACTTATGCTACTTTATGCTCCTAATGTAAGGGTTTGCCTTTTCCAAGGGATAGTGTCTCTTCCAAAAAGGGGACAATGAAGCTTCTTGAAGGGAAGCTTAACCGTTCTTTTAAGGCCAAAAGAGAATATCTCTCCTCTGAAATACTGCAAATATCTGAACTTCTTTCAGTGAAATTATGAGAAACAACCTAATCAGATCACTCTGCAATGGATATTCAGTGTTCAAAATTTTAGCTAAATTGTGGTTAAATGGTTAAATTTTAACAAATATATAAGCAAATGAGAGACGTTGAGTAAGGAGAATTTTTGGACAGCCTTGATGCTTGGCAGGGTTACCAGTTTTGTTTATAATGCATAGTATTGTTAATCACATTAGTTAAGTTAAGCTTCTGAAATAAATGTCCTTGGGATCAAGATTTTATTTTAAATCAGTTGTAAACTAAAATTCTGCTTTAACTCTTTCTTTGGTGTAACAGGATTTTTATGAACTTCTTTTCTGAGAAGATATGCATTATCCAAAGACAAACGTGTAAATACTACCAGTCATTTCTGTAAGCTTAAAATCCAAGCTGTGATAAAACTGACTTCTGTAATTTTTCCTTCCACACAGTGGCAGATTAACAAAGCTAGAGAAGTTCTGTTTCTTGTCTCAAGTTTCAAGTATTTTCCTTCTAGTAAAGAAAAAAAAGCTTTGGTTTTTTTTCATTTTGAATTGGATCTCTCACTGAAGATACAATTTAATTACAGTTTACCTCTGAGTGCAAATTGCAAAAGAACAAGAGACCAACTAACTTGAATAAAGAAAAAATAAGTCCCATATAAAAAAGAATAACTTACATTGAATTAACAGAAGAATAGGTGATCTCTCTCTATATTTATTCTGAGCATTGAATGTTGTTTCCATTGATCCCTGCCTAAGGACAGTAGAAGTTTCACTCACGCTTTCATGATACAGGCCACTATGCTTTTATCTGCTGATTCTTTCTGGTTTCCCGTCACCCGCCATTGTTTGCAGACTGTGTCAGAATATGAAGAAGTGCATTTTCAACATGTGTGGAAAGAGAACTAGTCTATACACAAACTTTTGTCTAGCCAGGAGATTTTGTCCACAAATTCAACGCTAAACCACTTAAATCTTTTCCAAAGTCCTAAGAGAAAAGCTCGAGTATAAAGTTTTTTCTCAAGTTTTCTGTACTGGCTGTAAATTTCTTCTTCCCCACTTTCGAATGATAAATCCCTCTGGACAGGACATTCCTCCAGTGATTCTACTTATCTCAGCAGTTGACGTCTGACCTGTGTTACTTGTCTAGTCTCTTCTTGTTACCTTTTAAACTTATCTTCTTATATTTAAAGGATAAAATGAAAACTCCAGAGGCAATTCATGCATCTAGGGTATCTATCCAAGGGAGACAGGACGAACCTCCTTATGGAGGGGTCTGTTTCTTTCTCTTGAGTATGGAGGAGTCTAAAAGCCTTAAAATCCTGGGTAGTCAAAGGTTCATAACATGAATTCCACTTTTATTGCCTTATTTCAATTCACTGACATGGTTCGAGGATCAGTATATGTATTACTCTTAGCCTAGCAGTATGTCCCTGAGTAAGTCCCAACAGTCTGCTGGGAGAACCTTTTATTGGTATAATTTTTAAAACATCCAGAGTTGCACTTCAGCATATTTTAGGTCTTCTCAATCTCATTTCTACATCCCATACAGTCACAATGTTGGCTGGTCTTGTTTTTCCTCAACAGCAAGATCAATCATCAAAGAAGCCTGACAATCTTTCTGTCAGTTCTTTCTTTCCTACCTTATTTCTCCCTTTGTTAAGTCAGAAGATCTGTAGTGATTTATTCTTCAGCATTTTGGGAAATAATGTGTCTGTTTGAGACACCTGGAGATCAACCATTATAAGCAGAAATAAGCCTGGAATTGCCCACCTACAGAAGTTATTCATAACATTGCTCTCTAGGGGGATCATAGGTTAGTTTAGGTGAGAGGTGGGCAATTGTTTTGCAGAATGGAATGGCTTTCTGCCTGAAAATATAGCCTCAGGGAAATAAAAAAAAATCTGACAGAGAAAAGTTTTGGTTTACTTAAAAAATTATTTGTTTTCATTCTCTTTTTATTTGTATAATGACAGAAAATGTTATTTCCACGCTGTAAAAGTGTTAATTTAGACTTTATCATTTTGTTTCATTATGTTTTGACTTTTATAATACAATTTGTAATATATTTATATAGATTAATATCAGGCATATATTTTGTGATGCTTGACATCATCAATACTTCCTACTAAAATTTTTCAGAACCTCCAACCAAGGAAAATTTTACCAAGTTTGTGTTCATTCCAATTCAGAAACACATATGCTCAAATCATATAGAAAAGAAATTCTAACCAAAAAAGTAAAAAAGATAGGATAAAGGACAAATGCTCACATAATTTGACTTTTTAATGCCTCCAGCTGAAAGGACAGGATTAAGGTTGTATTCATATCGTCAGATTTCTATTGTGTCTCCTTATAGTAATCTTATGCTTTGTTATCACATTCTCCTGAGGAAGTTTTGCACTTTAGTATACAGCTATATTTATTTTTATTTAGAGATCTACCTTTAAGAATTAAGTCCGCCATTATCAAATTTCTGTGTGCTAAAATACCTATGTGTATCAGGGGATATTAAGTATTGCTGCTACAATGAGCTCAATAAATATATTTGCACAAAAGAGTGCAGCAGTAATTTAGGCATTAAGTACACATAGCTACTCCCACATATAAAAATGTCTTTAAGAACCAAAAATGAAAACCTACACTGTGAAATTTAATAAGTTTTGAGTTAAACTCATACAGAGATCAGTACTGAGGAGAGAGACAGATTTCAGTTATTTTTAACCGATTTGAATACTTCATGGGGTGTGTTTGAGAAGATATCACTTCTGCAACGCAGCATACTAAACAAGTGGAGAAGTGCAACTGTTTCCAGCTGACAGCAATCTATAGGACTTTTGCAAAAATCATTACAAGCCACTGCCTTCTATGGCCAGTTCCATTAGCAATTGTTCCAGTAAAGTGTAAATATGTATCATAAGCACCATCACATTTAAATTACCATAATTTTTATCTACAGTATTTAGGGACCAGAAGGCCTATGTTAACCATTGAACTCCGATTTTTTTACATTTTATGAGATAAATTAAAATGCAGCAGATGCCTAAATTAAAGGTGTTCTAATTTCATACTGAAATTTTATCACAGACCATTTGCCTTTCCTTTATTATTCTTGCCTGTGTGCACATGGAAATGACTGGAAAAGATTAAAAAAAATACACGTTGTGGATTGTAAATGCATCCTGCCAGCTTTGAGCTTGTCTATTTGTTTGTCCCAAACCTCTCTATGCCAGTTCTACAATCATCTCCTGCCAGATTTTGCTTTCGAAATTAACATATTTTGTATATGACATATGTTTGAAATTAGCACAAAATGCAGCCAAGAACTGGAAATTAACAAGGAAAAAATGTTATTTTAGCAAGCATTTGGGAGCCAGGGAAGACTTTGTTGGCTTAAAACATTAGGACAGGCTATTGTCTATTAAATTAAACAAATTCAATGTGTAGCCTACAAGTTGTCATCACCACACCGTCTGTTTTGTTATGCATGCATCGTTTTTCCCCTCTTTCACATATACATTTGATATATGTGTGTACTTTTGTAGCTATAGACAAAGAAAGGCATCACATACTCCTCTCACGTTAAAAGTGGCTGTAAAGTCTTGAAAATCTTACAGTACTGTCAGAGCCAAAAATTTCTGCTTCTCGTTAAGAACTGGCATATTGTTCTTGTCACACATATGCACTAAGCACGCCACTGTGGTCACTGGGCTCTAATCTTTGTTGCTGCTGCTGGTTTGGAAACAAAACAGCATTTTCTTTTGATTGTGCAAGACCCCTGGGCATAAAACCTTGGATGTTTCTTCTCCAGCTTGGGTGCAGCCAACTCTATGTGCTGAGAAGGCTGTCATCTCCTGAAGGACCACAGCCATTGGGACCTCCTTGGGACCACAGCTGCAGAGGAATAGGGGTGTGTAGCAGAATATTGCCTCTGTGTCCTGTGTGCTATGAGTGGAGCAGAAGAGGAACATGGCTAGTGGCACACCCAGAGCACCCAAAGCCACACTGATGGGCTGGTAGCACCTTTCAAACAGCCTGACCAAAGCTTCTGATCTTGTCTACGCTGGCGGGCTTGTTGCTATTTGGGGAATATGAGTAAAAGAGTAGCCTATCTCCCTACTCTAGCAGAATTTACCTAAGTATTTAGTCCTGAGTTACCCAGAATAATTCTGGCTGAATTTTGTACCTTTTTCTTTTATCATTAAAATATATTTCAAGCGTAAAGAACCATGACATTGGCGCTAGAGAAAAATATTTACTGAAAAAACGGAAGCACCAATAACTGTCATTCACAGAATGGTTAGTTAGTGTGTGCTTTCTCTTTTGGATCTTCACATTTCCCATGTTCTCTGAAGTTTTCAGGCACAATAGAAAGGAAGTCTTTAGAGTATCTCTTAATTCTTGTTTGTACATAGGTTAAGATGCAAAATCAAAGACACCTTGTATACTAATTTTTCACCAACCCAGCTTTTCTTGACTGCTCTGGATCACAATCACATTTCCTCTCCACCCATGTAGCCCTTTAAACAGTATGCTAGACTTTTAGCCTTGTCCTAAGTATGGAGGAGCAGGATCCCCAAATAATTAAAAATGTAAGGCTATATTACTAGGCATTTCAAATTTGGTGACTCTACTAAATTAAATGGAATTGTGCTGGTTTACACCAGCAAAAAGTTTCACCCTGCACATTCTGAATTAGCCAAAATTCAAATCTTCATTTACTGGTGTATTTTAACAAATGCTCTACTTCAGTGTCCTCCCTTGGTTTAGAGCATAAAATTTACAAACTTGCACAAATGTGAGCACTAAAGACCCCAAAACCCTGTGAAAGAGCACAAAATATCATTTATTTATATTTGCTTGTTTTCCTCAAGGACAAGTTTATGTTTTAAGGCACCAAATATATACATATACAGAACTAACATATGCAGTTTGTTGGAAATGAACAGCAGCATGTTAATTTTGGATTTATGCATGTGAACAACCAAGTGCCTCCAATACTATTAACAAACAAAGATTCAGAACTTTTTTTATTAAAATCAGTCACCTGATAGATGAATCTGAAGAGCAGGTGGGAGAACAATCAGTCATTCATAAAAAATTGGAAAGGGCCCAGAGTCCATGAATTACATCAACACAAAAAATGAAGCCTCTGGAAGAAGTGTCAAGACCTACAGGCAGTGACGGGGTAAATCCAGCTCTACTTGCCTACTCCACTGTCTGTTGTATGACTAGCCCCAGATCTCCTATTATGTATATAATTACCAGCTACAAAGTGTTCATGCAGTTATTAGATATAAATCCTCCAGGTAACAGGAAAAATAGTCATATCAGTTAGTGTATATTGTGGATATTAAGCATAAAATCTGTTCCGCTGTGATTCATAGGCAACAGGTTTGCAGCAGGTATGAAGCTGTGCCAGCTTTGGTCCTGCTGTTCAAGGTATATACATGAGTCATTGTGGGGTTTCTGTTTGTTTGGGGGTTTTCGGTTTTGTTTTTCTTTTTTAGTTAAGGGTTTACACTTACCTACTTCACATGAAGTTAAATCTTGGTTAAATCTTTTACTCACGTAGGATTAACCCATCTATAAGATACAGTCAATAAAAGCAGGTTTTCACCCTTTGCAAATCCAGCAAGAGCAAGTCAATTCATACTAAAGCCACTTCTGAAGCTTCATTCTCTGCTGTGCCCCCGCAGTACTAGTGTATTCTGGCTAGGGATGATACAAATGGCATCAGAAACACATCCCAGGCCTTGCAAAGTGGCAGAAAGGTCTTGATACATTTTAGTGATGCTAAGACCACACTCTGAATAAATATGATTTTTATTTTTTAAAACTTAAACTGTAAGTTTAGCAGCAGCTATATCTTATTTTCAGATACAGTGGTTTCTAATACATTATCCAAACTCATGTTTTGTTCACTTCCTGAACTCAAATGGCATGCTGAATATTTGGCTTCAATTCATTGAACTCCTATTCCTACTTAGGAAGATTTATCTTTTCATATGGAGCCTTAATCAAGACAAATTCTACCACAACAGTTGCCACACATTTTTTTGCCACGTGCTATGTATTTAGTTCACCCAGAGCCTACTTAAAAGGACTGTAATTTGAGCATTACATCACTCCTGTCATTCTGGCATTATCTGAGGCCTGTTCTATTTTCTATTTCTTTTCCTCCCACCCCCACTGACTTATTAGTACATAGGAGAGTGCATGTGTCTCTGTTTTATGCTCCGATTACCATCTTGCTTGCACTGCTGGTTTTGCATATAGAGTAAATTCTAAGAAGATGATCTTAGCAAAATGTGAAAAAGCAGAATGACAGTGCAGGAGATCTTGGGCTAGATTCATAAGCAATAGTCAGATTTATTGGCTCCCCAATTTTTCTTATATTGAATTTATTTAAATCTGTGACTCATATATCACTTATGAAATGGTGACAAGCAGCTTATGAATCAGCCAGTCTGCTATCAACAAATTGTTATGAGCTCGTTATCAAGCTGATTTGGGGGCACACCGAACAGATTCCAGCTGGATAGCACAGAATGTATAAAATGTGGTCCAAAAGTTCTGCTAAAATGTTAATCAAGAGCTGTCCTCCCTCTTTAATTCACAGTTGAACAGTGCTCAGAGGTTTTGTGTTTGTTTTTTGGGGTTTTTTTGTTGGTTTTTTTTTGTTTGTTTGTTTGGGGTTTTTGCTGATGCAGAAATCATAGAAACTGAAGAAAAGACTTGGGAATTCAGTTTCTGGCTCTTATCATAGACATCTTCACTACATTGAGGATATTTGCACCCCATGGAGCAGCCGTGCTGCCCTGCCTGCACAGATGCAAGTGTCTGGGACAGAACAACTTTGTAGACAAGCTCTGCAAGCAGTGGATCAAGCACTGCAATTCTGCATTAAGCTACTACAGATGGCCCATGATATTCCAGTATTTACAGTCTACCTGCATGCCTGCTTTTCTCAAAAAGCTGATGGGGCTTTTGAGAGCAGAAGGGATCGCATACTTTCAGTTGCACAAAACATATTTTAGCATAACAAGATCTCAGACAAAAGATTCAATGGGTTTGAGTACATGACAATGGCACTCCTTTGCAAGGGCTGCGGGGCAGGGTTGATGTGGTAGAGGAATAGAAAGGAGGGCTTGTTGGCAGCTGTTTGCTTCATGGCCTTTAACAAATTTAAGCCTTACTATATTCACACAAAGAAACACACTCATAGCCCAAGTCAGGACTACTGTATGAGTGACAATGTCATTCCAGTGAACGTGCTAGAAAGGCAGGTTTTGAGACTTTTTTTAATGTCAAATGCTTCAAGCATTTCTTGAAATTAAAATACGGCCTAAGTTATCATGTAGATGCAGCCTATGGGTAGCTGCGCTGAGCCTGATTGAGTTACTCTCTGTGGCACAATTCAGGCCAATATCAGCCTTTGAAAAGGTACAGCTTATCTCTAGGCATGCTAGGGAGCATTATCAGTGCAGCTGCTCTGAGACAGATTTACCCCAATCTCACTACCTCTGACTCGGTACATCACTAGTCAAGTCACAGGAACCCAGATTTTCAAAACTATCTAAGTACTTATGGTGCCAAATGGGATTTTCAAAAGCTTCCTTGGAGCCTCAATGGCACTAAAAGTAATTAGGCAGGTGTCAAACTCACAGTAAGAGACAATCTGTGTTTTAGGCTTCTTTGTACCTTTGAAAGTCAAGCCCTTCACTTCTTTGTGTCAGCTAATCCTTTCACATGGGACCACAATATTTAAATATCACAAACATATACAGTCAGATTTAATTAATGTTTGTAACAAGCTTTTAAAGATTACATAGTCTCTGGTAACAGGCATAATGTTACCATTCCTAGTCTTCAAATAGTTGGGCTGAATTCTGGCATCTGGCAATGATGATTTTCTACAGCGTTTGGTTCTGGAGTTTTTTTGTTACATGCCCAACAATCTACCAATTCTGTCAAATTCCCAGCCAGTCTTGAAAACCCTTATTCCAAGGCTATGGGAAAATTATGGTCAAAGCGTTTAAATGTCCTGAGTTGTAGTATATGCCATTAAAGTTCTGTCACAGAAAGTGTCTGAGATACAAACACAACCACTGTAGAAGACTGTTGTTCCTGTCATGCCCCAGGTTTTTTAAGGGTCTGTGTCCCTTCAAATACATTCTCTTTCCTGTTCCCATGAACCTGCCAGCATCAGTGCTATTCAGGAATTTCCTGTACCCGTGACCAAAAGGGAGCAAAAACTCAACCCATAACAAAAAGGCACAGCTAACACCTTCACTTTGTGGAAATATGTTCTGAAGTGAGTGCTTTACTTTTAATTGGTTCTATTTCTAACAAATCCATGTTCAGTTCCTCCCTGACTATCCTCCACTCCATTTCCTCATTTATGGCAAGATGGAAGCTACATCTGTGATCTCTCTTCTAACAGACCTCTTTCAAGTGACAAGCCAGCACATTTCCCTGGAATCCCACTGTTCATCTGTTTTTTAGTTGGCTATGTAGGAAAAAAGAGACTTTGGGTTTTGGGGACCGCCTGTGTAATAGTTGGAAGAAGGGGATAAAGAACACACCTGTGAGACAGCTGAAAATATCTTAGATCAAGTGAAGAAACAGGTGTAAAAGTATCAAACCTTTTAGTGCATTTTGATTTTGAGGGTGCAAATTAAATTCCTTTTTGGGACTGTGGTGAACTTCAGACTTAATCTGTGGTATAAATAATAAAATACTAGCCCTCAGAACAACAAAATAATGGGTTGAGCTGTGCTCTGACTTTTTTCCTTAGCATATCTCTACCCTGATCCAAGCTACTTTAACATAGCAGGCATTTTGATCATCTAACCCTGAATACCTCTGTAATGGAGCACGCTTGATCACCAGCTGCCTGCAGGTTACATCATCAACTAAAAAGCTAGAGGGACCAGACAGATTTGCTGCTTTGTTGTTTTACTTTTTGGTTTTACCGTCTGCTTCTTGTTCAAATAAACTCCTTGAGTTTATGCACCTCCATCTCATTGGAAATCCTGAGATCCTGAGATCCTCAGGTCCTGCTCCTTAGGTTCTCAAGGGATACTTTACACTTTTTAGACTCAGGCAATGGCTATCAATTCAGGGCTAAGTGTCCTGCATCAGAAGATAATGGTCTGTGGTGGAGAGGAGGAAAAAACAGTAACCTGGAGAACAGCTTCAGGGTAATTTTCAGGAAGTGCGTTTACAAAAAAAAAAAAAAAAAGAAAACATTAATTGCCTAGCGTGAGAAGATTCTTCCCAAAAGTGTTTTCTTTAAAAGTTGAGATTCTTGGAATACCTCAGTGGGCTGAATGGTGAGGAGCTTATTCCCTAATAAGCTAAACGTGAAGAGAAGGCATTTCACTAGACAAAATTTCTACAGATCGAAAAGGAAAATCCTAACAAAAGTGAGATAAATAGTGCTTACGTGGCAATATAGGCTCTTTCTTTTATATACTAGCTAAATTAACATCAGCTAGACTGGCAGCTTTCCCAGTTCAGAGGCTACTAATAGCATACTCTATTCCTTTAACCAATGTATTTTTTTTTTTTCAGATTATCCACTGTGCACTGATGTGCAAAAGAAACATCAATTTCTAATAAAAAATTGTCTGATATTATCTAATGAGTAGAAGCTAGAGGTCATCTTGAGCATGCAATGTTTAATAGAAGCCTTAAAGTACTGAACTAAATAAATATCCTTCATTGTGGTAACCTCATGACCATATTTATTTTTAATTGCTGGAATAAATGATTTCTGCTTAGATGGTTTAAACAGATATGTTAAGACTTTTCTAGGTTTATTACTTAGTGCAAGTGCTGATGTGCAAACTGCAAGACCCTGAAGCACATGCATAATCAATAATGCATCTAGCTGCTCTCTGAATTCAATTGTAGTATCTATTAGACCTAGCCTTCCAATGCCTTGCCTTGAAATAATTATTCAGGCATTTCAGGACAAGCTGTGCTACATTAACTTCTCCCTGGTAATAACAGAACAGAAAGGAAATGCTGTTTGCAGTATAGATACTGTGCAGTACAATGTCCCCTGTAACAAAATGACCCACCAAATTATTGTTATTCACTGGTAACAATATTTCTATACTCTTCTTCATATTTATACAACATTTACATAAACCAAATTATTTAAAAGATTTACTGTACCTTCCTTTCTTTTTAGAGGCATGTACAAAATAGAGAAAATTCTATACACAGAAAGTCACTGCATGCTTTGTATGGCTTGAACATTTCTTCTTTGTTTTTAGGATTTTATTCAATTTGAATTTCATATTTAAAAAGGAGGAGGATCAAACTAATGTTTGGTAGCGTTCCAGCTATGTATTGAAGAGAGGGTAGGTTTTTGAAATCAATAGAAAAATTCCTACCCTTTGGGTCTAGCATTAAGAGACAAAGAAGATTCACAAAGTAGCTGTTTAGCTTTTGGCAACTTTGGAACAAATGTGGACCTTTGGGCCGCTGTCCACCTTTTGTGGTTGCAGAAGAATATTCTGAAAATGATGAAGAGCAAATGGGGAGGATAAATTAAAACAAGCACTAGAATGACTCAAAAGTTATGACACTGTCTGTATATTCCAGAGTTATACAAGTGTAGCTAAGGGTAGAATATGGCTCGTGACTTTTGTAAATGTTGCGGTACTATATCTTCTTCTCAGTCAATGAACAGAGTCAATTGACAGGGACTCTGGACTGGTTTCGTCTCGTTAAGGACTTTCAGTGACCTCATGTTCACACCAATCACTCACTAATTATCCAGTCTGAAAAGTCAATATAATTTTCAAAAGATGACAGACTCACATTCTGCTCTTTCTCCATTGCACAAGATTCATTTAAAGTGTACTGGGATTATCATGCACTATCACTTCTGCAGTAGTTAAGCTAAAAGCTGAAGGTCAATTTGCCAGGTGCCTTACATCTAGCTCAGCCTCACACCTGGCAAGTCACAGCACTCATTAACATAGTGATGTTTCCAGTAGAAGAAACTTTTCTGTTGATCCTTTCGATCTATTCCCATCTTTAGGATGGAGTCTATAAAATTTAATTTCAGGCTGCATTAATTCTTAATCTGGCAATGAGTAGAGGCACACAACAGTACTGGAACATTCACAAGTTGTAATTGTCTGGACATGGCTACAAAGATGATGACTCATCTACAGTGAAATATAAGACCCTTAGGCAGTAGGGCTTTTGACTGCAATATACTGCAGTTAACCATAATGCCACTGATCTACACCAGTATATTTTACACCTTTTTTTTTTTTGTTTTTCCCCAGAGTATTTTTATAATGACCTCTCCCGAATTGAAACAAACAAATAATTATATTCTTATCTTCTTTGGCAAATTGTTTTTATCTGATTCTAGCTTCTGTGTTTTTTTGAATTATTTCTTCAGCACTTCCTACAAGGAATGCTTCTCATACCTTCTACAATGTGCTGTGGATAGCATACAATGCTTGGTCCCTTTCTTTTCTTACTTCTGCACTACAAGCATAAATTCTTCTAAAGCCTCTATGCCAGTAGCTCAGATATCCATTTCTCCTCCAGTATTTCTACTGGTAATCTTTCATGATCAGCTATTGCCTTAAGACTGCACATGTCTCAATCATCTCCCATCTCTGATTTTGCTTTCCTTCATTTCTGATCATCTCCAACCTCACCACCTTTCAGCCTGCTATGCAGACCCACGACCTGCAGACATTTTTAATTGCAGAAGTTCTCATAACCAAACCACGTTTCAATTCTGTTACCTTCTTCTGGAAACCAGCTAAAAAAATAGATGCCTTTTCCATTCCAGAGACCTATTTGCAACATCATTTAATCTCTTCTTGATCACTGAAACAACAGATCTGTGGCCTTGAAAAATGCTCTATTGCCCTTCCTGTGGGTATTCAACAAGCTGTTGTGCAGTTCATTTTCTCATCTATCACATTAAATACCGTTCCCCTCTCTACCTATTCTTGCTAGTTGATTTTAACCTTAGTTTCACTTTTAAGACCCAGAAGACTTAGCTCCACCTTACCTATTTTTTTTCTTTAATTATGAAATGATTGAGTTGCACATGTTTGATCAGCCTGTAACACCAGCCTTGCTGTCCTGCATGTTAGGTGTTCATAGTAAGAGGAAGCAGTAAAAGGCCTTTAGTACTGGGCCAAATAAAACACATTATAGTCATATCCCCAGGAAATATAGTAAATATATTAATATGGTCACCGCCAGATTATTTTTCACTTCTCATTCATGGGAAAAAAGCAACATTTCATTAACATGCTACAGAGTTTCAAGAGTTTTGCAAGTTAAGTATTTTTCTGTCTTTTATTGGCTAGTGGAAATTATTATTCCAATGGCCGCCAGATAATATTAATGATAATTCTTAAGAGAATCTGCTAGAAAAGAAAAAGCAAATAACCTCTTAACTGTGCTCTAAGTAGATTTGTAAATCTATGCTATGTACAGCTAAAATCTACAGAGACTTTATCTTCTATTTGTCACTCAACAACAACAAGGTAGAAAAGTGTATTTTGAAAATCAACATTTTGCTCGCTTTTTTAGGTCAAAAATCAATACAGGATTTCTACTGAATAAAAAACAGTAGTAAAGCAAGAATACTGTCCGCTCCATGATGTCAAAATTTTCCTTGTTTTGCTTTTTAAGTGGAATCAGTCAGAGGAACTTGTATCCAGTCTTGATGCAAATAACTGTGTGCACCATATTTTCAGTTTTGTATTTCTTTCAGACTCTAGTACAAATACCAAAAATCTCTGAAGTACTATAGGTAATGACAGCCTGAATAGCCACCCCCTATCTTCTAGTTTGAGCAGCTCTGTTTCTTGAGCCCAAATTCTCTGAAGTTTCTTCTATTCAGTGTTATAATGAGTCTAATCATTGTGTGGAGTCAAAGAGCTTTTTCTAGTGGCTTGCTCTTGCAATAGTTATTACAGAATATTTTATTTTTATAGATTAATTCTATTTCTATGAATGAGAATTACGATCATAGGGCAACTGAAGTTAATAGCCAATTTTGTGGATATTACTAAATAGGTTCTCAATTAAGCACTAGTTGGCTACTAGCGTTCATAAAGTGAAACCTTCCCACATAATATAGTACATGGTACTCAGGGTTCAATTGAAGCTGTAGAATACCTCATATTTTTGAGGTAGTGTACTGTCCTTAATTTGACACAGAAATGATGCGGCTTTAGTACTCATTCAAAAAGAAGCCTACTTTTTTTCCCAGGGAGACTTAAAAATTGCATCTAATAGCACTGACTGATTCAGCTAATTGGTATCTCTTCTTGTCTAGTAGTGTTCTGGGATACATATGTTTGCATGTAATTTTGATTCTAGGTCCTTAGTAGTGTAGCTTATGGCTTACACTAATTTCTATGAATTGCGCAAACATAAATCAAACCCAAATTTTTTTTTGGTGGGACAGGCAGTTAAATTCTTCTAATTGAGGCTATATAATATTCTGCTGACAACATCTCACCAGCTGTACTTGTCTGCAGATTCCAGCTTTTATCATGCACATTGAGCTACAGCAAATACAGTAAAAATCAAATATAAAAATAAGTTAACACTTGTAGCCAAGCCTGTTAAAATTAGCTAACCAAATTATATTAAATCCTCCATCTGTTTGTTACAATATCCTAACAATAATAGTGGTAAAGCAAATTTATTGACTATGTTTTATAGAGTAAGTTGTCTATAATTTCTTTTTTTTTTAATTTCCCGACTGCAATTTCTAGTTATTTGTATTGTGGTATTTTATTTACACAGATACTCTTTCTTCACCGTTACATATTTAATAATCAAATTATTAGTTTTAAGATGGCTTCTAAACAGTCTTAACGATGTGGTAATTTTCTTTTAATCATTATATTAATTTCTATGTTCAGTTTATGGTAAAAACTGTAAAATGTAAGTCCTCTTTAGGTTCTTTTGGCCCTGTCAAAAGCATGAGAAGGATTTCCTTCTTATCCAGCCTGTACACATTGCCTTGTAACATGAAGGTTCAGATTCACAAAGGAAGACTGTCGTAGAAATGTTGTGTCCTCCCATTTTTCCCCTTTCATTGCTCAGTTCAAGGAATGATATTCACAAAGTCAAGTCAGTCATCTACGTATCTCATGGACCATATGGGGAAAGACAGATCCCTAGAGTGCAGTCTATTAATAGTCTATACATGGAGCAGCAGAGGTGTCTGAATCAACTCACAGGGGACAGTGAAATATGGGATGTACCTGAGGTTTCTCTTATTCCACTATTTCAGAGAGCCTGCACAAGACCTATATTCACAGGCAAAATCTGCTTACACCATCCATTCTGGAAACAGGATGATAACAGAAACGGATGGAAACAGAAGAGAAATGTCCTGCTCTTGCCTTCAAAGAATGGCAGCTGCAGTGGTAGTAGTTGGTAGTAGTTGAAGTGCTGGGAAGCGAAAAATGTTCCTTCTAGATCTCCTTCGGCTTGAAGCCATTCAAATGACATCTCTTGTCTCCTAGGGAGTTATCTAACGTTATTCTGTGGCCCACATGAATGGAAGGCACCTTCCAGCTCTCCTGCTGAAGTTAAAAAACAGTGTTTGGAAGGCAATCTAGTTTTCGGGGAATCATAAAGACTAACAACATAGGGAGATCAGTTTCCCTGAGGATACCTTTTCCATAAGCTACGAGCATCCTAGGTTTCTAGTCCTGGCTCTAGGGATGGCTTATGCATCCTGCATCAAAGAGTCATGCAATAGGGTAACCAAACGATGTTCGAAAAAGAGATAAAAGCCAATAAAACTCTAAGGTGTCTATACCCTCTTAAGCACCTAAGTGCTTGGGTAAAGCCTTATAGGTAACTCACAAGAACTTTGGCATTTCCTTAGACTGAACTTAAGGCACTCACATCTTTTAGTTCTGGATTCAGGCCCTAATGGACATGGTTGAGCAATCTATGAAGACACATACATAAATACTCTGTAGAACACAGTTTATATAATAGAGATTAAGTGCCAAATCTCAAATGCTCCTCCTATAAACAGTGAAAAAAAGGTTCTTTCAGAAGAGAAAAGAAGCAGGGTAGGTTTTTTTTGCAAGCTCCTCCTACCAAACCTCAACTATTTTTTAATGTAGTTGAAAGCAGATTCCACTTCAAAACAGATGTCCTGGAACACAGCAAGGTATTCAGAACCCCTATTTTGTTGTAAGTAAAGCAAGCAGGGCAGAAGACCAGCTTGGTTGAACAGGGAAGTCCTCGTGGAGCTCAAGAGGAAGAATAAATTGTATGATCTCTGGAAGAGAGTTCAGGCATCACAGGAAAATTACAGAGCAGTGGTTCACCTCTGCAGGGACAAGACATGAAAGGCCTAAGCTCAACTGGAGTTGAAACTGGTCAGTGTTGTGTCAGACAACAAGAAAGGCTTTTATAGGTATGTTAATAGCAAGAAGAGGTCCAAGAAATCTGTTGGACAGATACATGTTGAAGATGGTCAGGGATGAAGAAAAAGTGGAGGTATTCAATGGGGTTTTTGCCTCACTCTTTAATAATACTCAGCTGCCTGGTCCTTTGAGTTGGAGAATTACAACTGCAGGAGCAGTGACTTTCCATACACGGACACTGAAATTGTAAGGGATGAGTTATATCTGTTGAATGTTCATAAGTCCAGGGGGCCTGACAGAATTCATCCCAGAGTACTGAAGGAGTTAGTGGCTGTTACAGCTGAACCCCTCTCAATCAGCTACCAAAGGTCTTTGGAGTCTTAGGAGAGCACCACTGACTGGAAGCAAACCAATGTTATTTCAGTTTACAAGAAGGCATGAGGGAAGACTCAGGAAACTACAAACCTGTTAGCCTAACCTCAGTACCTTGAAAAATTGCGGACAAAATCATACTGGGTGCTATTGAAAGGCATTTAAAGGACAATGCAATCATTAGGTACAGTTAATATGGGTTCACAAAGGGAAAGTCCTGTTTGACTAATTTAATATCCTCCTATGATAAGGTCACTCACCTAATAAATGAAAGGAAGGCAGTTGATGTATTTTTCCGGATTTTAGTAAGGCTTTTGGTACTGTCCCTCACAGCATCCTTCTGGACAAGTTGTCCAGCTGTGAGATGTGCAGTTACATGGTGTGCTGGGTGAAGAACTGGCTGGGCGGCAGGGCTAAAGGGTTTGTAGTGAATGGGGCTACATCCGGCTGGTGACCAGTCACCAGAGGTGTTCCTCATTATTCGATTCTAGGGCTAGTTTTGTTCAATATTTTTACCAATGATCTGGATGCAGGAGTTGAGTGCACCGTTAGCAAGTTTGCCTATGATACTAAACTGTGAGGTGCTGTTTGCTCTCTTGAGGGACAAGAGGTCTTGCAGAGGGATCTAGATAGATTGGAGCATTGGGCAATCATCAATAGCATGAAATCTAATGAGAACAAACGCCAGATTCTGCACCTGGGATGGAGTAATGCTGTGCACAAGTATAAACTGGGAGAGGAGTGGCTGGAGACCAGCCCTGCAGAAAGGGATCTGGGGCTGCTGGTGGACATCAGGCTCAATGTGAGTCAACAGTGCGCGCTGGCAGCCAAGAGGGCCGACCACATCCTGGGGAGCATCAAACACAGAATAACCAGACAGTGAAAAGAGGTGATTATCCTACCGTATTTAGCCTTGTCACGGACTCACCCTGAGCACTGTGTGTATTTCTGGGTCCTACAGTTTAAGAAAGATGTGAAGGTCCTTGAATGCATCCAGAGGAGGGCCACAAAGCTGGTGCGAGAGCTGGAAGTAATGTCCTGTGAGGACCAGCTGCAGACTTTGTGTTTGTCTAATTTGGAGAGAAGGAGACTGAGAGGCAACCTCATTGCTTTCTACAGCTTCCCGAGGAGAGGAAGTCGAAAGAGAGGTGCTGATTTCTTCTCCCTGTTATCCAGTGATAGGATGAGTGGGAATGGTTCAAAGCTGTGCCAGGGGAGGTTTAGACTGGATGTTATGAAGCATTTCTTTACTGAGAGGGTGATCAAACACTGGAAGAAGCTTCTAAGAGAGGTTGTTGATGCCCCAAATGTTCCAGTGTTTGAGAGGCAATTGGACAATGCCCTAAGTAACATGCTTTAACCTTTGGTCAGCCCTGAAGCAGACAGGCAATTGGACTAGATGATAGTTATAGATCCCTTCCAAACTATTCTGTTCCATTCAAAGAACATATCACTCTTAGTGTGTGATAGATATTAAACATGAACGTCATTAGAAGCAACCCAACTAGTCTTTGAAAAATATTTACAGCACTGAAGCACCAATATTCTCATAGCTTACTGGATAGTGGATGCAGATGCAATAAAGTGAAAAGGAATGGGTGAACGTCAGCCCTCCTGAGCATGCCTTCCATTTTGCTCCACCTATCAATCATTTCCTAATTCTTGCAACTTGTCTTTGGCTCTGCATTGGGAAGGTACAGCATCCCAGGGCCAGAGTAGCATCAGACTGGCTCCAAAATGGAAGAAAAACCTTCATAAAACTGACTCTAGATGCAAATATTTAAAGGCCTGAAGGGACAATTACAGTAATCTGATTTTCTAGCAAAATTTTCTGTTCAGTGAGTTGTTCAACATCCTTGTAACTTGTGCTTAATCACGAAATATTTCAGAAGGATTTGATATCAGAATTTCAAATAATAAAAAATTCACTGCACCTCTGAACTAGCTGTTCAAATGGTGAATTACTAATAAAATAAAAATAACTACATTTAAAAAATCATAATTGAAGAGTTGCCCATTATGGATTTTCCTAGCTTTGTTATCTAATAATTAGGATTTTATGGCTTCTCCTGGTAAACTGAAGGGTCATTCATGGTAAGAAAGCTCTTTTGTATATGGACGTTTACTGATGATATTGAAGACTCTTCTGAACCTTTTTTAGATAAATGAAGCATACTGAGTGTCTTAGCTGTCTTTCAATAGACAAGTCACAACCTTATTGTGACTCTTTCTAAAATCCTTTCCAATGTCTTAACATTCCCTTTTGAAGTAGAGTTGACAGTAATCTTCTTTATGTACAGTGGAGACCTCATACCATGGCCATAATCTTTGTGGGAATTGTCTACAGACCTAGGAAAACCCTTTCCATGGTACAAAAAAGCTCATGTTTATTTGATTATTTACAGTGAGTCATTCCAATGTTAATGCACTACATGATACTATCTCTCATCTAGTAATCAGTCTACATTTTTCTTTTGTACATTGTGTGACCTTGTGTTTGGCAATGCTCAACCTCATGTTGATCAAATGAGCCAACTTCCCTATATGATTCAGATGATAAGCCTGTTTTATAACTGACCTATGACCACTGTTACTTCTCCCTCCACCAGTTTTTGTATCATCTGCACATTTTACAAGCAATGCTTCCATATTTTATTCCATTTCATTTACAAAGGTATTGAAGATCAATGGGGCGAGGACAGATTCCTGTATGTCTGAACTAGAAGTAACCCCAACAGAAAGATGAGTCTTCATTTATGGGTTACATTTTGTGGTCTATTGGTTAGCCAAATTTTAATCCCTTTAATACAGGTTGCATTGATTTTGTGAGTGCTTTTTCATCCCCCATCAGATTGTGGAGCCAATTCAGACATCACACAGAAGTCTATTCCTCAGCACATTACCAGTATTGACTAGGTTTTTAACATGGCAATTTTTCAAAAGTATCATATTGGATAATTGGAAGAGTAGTAGGGTAACGTATAACATGTTTTTCATTCTTACCTAGGTGTCTGCCTGTGGCTTTTTTTGATTACTTTGCTGTCAGCTTTTTCCTGGTTGCTCTTTTGTTTTTGATCCAGTGACCACTGAAAAAAAATACATATCTGACAGGCCTTTTTCTGAAACACTACATCCATTCTCATTAATTATGCAAAAGGTCTTATTCTTTACTCTTTGTATTCCGTATCAATACTCCCACGTTTGTTTTGAATCAATATCAAACATAAACAAATAAAATCCTGAATTATTAAGCTGGTCGTGCACACATGGGAAGAAAATACGGGGGAATATAATCTATGTTTTTGAGAAACCTATCTTTTGACTTTTGTTCTATAGGTTTTATAAAATTCTAAATAATTCTTGCTACTGCAAGTTACCATGTTCTCAGTTGACAAACCATCTACCTAACCTTTTCAAAAATCTAGTGTACCTTTTGCTGCATCAGTCCTCCCTACCTACAAATTCTAAAAGTTTCCCACTGCCCTGTGATTTTGAGAAAAATGAACACCGAGGTATATGAGATCACTCTGTCCAACTCCCTAATTCAGCCAGAGTTATTGTCACAGTGTTTAACTTTTTAAATGTTATGACATTTTAACTTTTTAAGATTCTTTCCAAGTTTTTAAGTAACTCAAACATTATTAAGAAACTCAAACATATACTCAAAAAAAATTAATACGTCAACCTTTTTTTTTTCTGAATGCAGAGAATAAATGTTTACTGAACACGTGCTCCTTCTCAACCTCATGAGTAATTTTCATCCTCTTCTCTTGTATTATTCTCCTTCCATTCTTGAATTCCACCAGTTTTTGCTAGATTTTTAAGAATGACTTAATGTCTTCTGCTTAACTGATCTAACATTGCCAACAGATGCATTAGTTTTCTATGTCTATAGTTAGCATTTGCCAGCTTCTGGGTTGTCCTCAATATTCTTGAGATCCTATTCAATTTCTATAAAAGGAGTTTAAGGAGACCATTCAGAGTATGTAAAATTAAATAAATATATACATTTTTACAAGAAGAGGGCCTTAATCTTGATTCAGTCCTATTGCACTTTCACATTAGAATGCTACCAGTGTTGAGAATAAGAGATTTCCATAAAGAACAGTAGTATTACTCTACTTCCACTCTCTTCACTGGTGTCCCAAGATTTAAAACTGGTATGTCCTAATATAAGCTGGAAGATAGATATGTAAATATTTTTAATTTTTTTAATCACCAAATAATAGGAACATAGCTACTATTTGCCCCCACTCTCTACAACGAACTATTTCATTATAGATTTCAACCAGATTACAGACAAATATAGACTTTGTCATGAGAAGACAAAAATTTTCTTCACTGCAATTTTTTACATTTTAAAAAAAAAGTGTTGAAATTTTTAGGCATAGTGGCCTGTCTATGCATGTTATTTTCTGCGTACAAACAGGAAGCAAGAAGAGTTAAACATTTTTTCTATGTCTATGTTGAAATTCTTCCACTGTATATACTTGTGACTTTTTATTAAAAGTAATGTGGGGGACTGGACTGGGGGTTTTGGGGTGTGTTTTTTTAATTTTTCGTTTTAGTGCTGTTTCTAATCAGGTTCATTACATGTGAGATAACTCCATATGTTGTGCAGACATTCACTCTTTCATTTTTGCTTATGAACAGTGAGTTATGATTTATGAAGTGCAATTTAATTGTTTCACTAAAAAGGAGATAAAAAACTGATTTGAATCCATGGAAAATATAGAATTACTCCTTGCAAGGCCTTCAGATTTGGGGTAATGGCATAATATGAAGTTAGAGCATCAAATTTACATTGGAGAAAATGAATATAAGTCTGCTGATGTCTGTATAATAGCTCTGAATTACATCAATTTTGAACTATGCTTTCTGTGTACCTAGGTGAATTTTATTTGGTGAACGATTTAATCACAGAAAAGAAGGTTAGCTCTGAATTATTTAGAAATCTGGTGAATAATTCTGACTAAAAAATGTCAAAATAGTTAGTTTTGCATCTGCAGGTAAAAACATATTGCTCTCAGAGGATAGGCGTGGGAGAGGGGTAGTAGGCCCGAGTTCCACTTTGGTCATCGGATGACCGATTCCTCTGACGACCTATGAGTGAGTGGCAAGGACAGTTTTCTGGAAATCAGAGTTTCAAAACCTACCTCATCCTACAACAGGGAATGACTTTGAACCAAAGTCTTTTACATCTCGGGAGGCTATTGCATAGCTGGGTAATTGATATCTGATGTAGGTTTATTGCAACATTTTCGTTGCAGGTGTTCCAGTTTGGGGGGGAAAAAAGCACTTTAAGGTGAATCAGCTGAGGGCTTCCAGGTCAGCACTGTAACTGTTGAGATTTAAGTTACTCTGTGATAGGATTCTCTCAGTATGTCCTTCTGAGGCTGCTCCATGAGCTACTGATGCCTACAGCTGAAAGTCACAAATCTATTCCGGATGTTTCTCTCTAGTGTTGTAATAAACCTTTCTTTCTCAAATGGAGGTGTGGTAAATATAGGGGAAATGTGATATTGTATTGTTCTAAGAACAGTTTTCAAGTTGCTGCAAAGTGGAGTATCATTGAAAATCCAGGCATGATTTTTCCATTCTCCCTGGCCTTGTTGGAAAAGGTACTCTGTGAACAGAGTAGCCTTTAAAAGCTCCATCTCTCTTTACAACAAATACCAACATTTCTACTGCATACACGTCAAATTTCAAATGAAATCAAACCTGGATTTGAAAAAAACACAGAAATAAACCCACAAATTTATGTTAGTAAGTACACTTTAATCAGTTGGGTGCATAAACTCGCCATCAATGAGTCAGAAACACAAGATGAAAACACCTATTTAATGCTTTACCTCCAAAGCCCTCTTTTTTCCTCAGATAACCAAAATCTGATGGAAGCCCTGTTCTCAGGAGTGTCCATGAGTCAAATTAGAGAGTCCTTACTTTACTTATTCCTTGTACATCTCAGTATCCAGCTGGTTTATTACAGAGTAAGAGTCACTAATCTCCACGTAGAGTTCAGTTGGAGGCAGACCACAATTGCTTTAATTCCTAGGCTCAAGACATGACTTTCATAAACAAAAGCAAATACATCTTGCCAGCTATCTTACTATCTTGCCAGCTGCCTTAGAAACATACAAAAGAAAGGAAAGGTGGAAGCAAACAGAAATCCTCCATCTTTGAACCAAATAAATAAGTGGAACTTTTGAAATGTGATATATGCTAGAAGTGGTGGCTGCTCAGGGTTTTGCAAGCTATTCTGAAAGTTACCTATTATTCTATATTTGAATTACAGACTGCGAACAGAGTTGTTCAGTGTCTGGTCTAATGAGCAACTCACTTGCCATTTTGCCTGCTAATTATTTTAATAATACTCCAATGTTTTAAATATTTTAGGTTGTTTCTAATTTAAAGAGTGAGCACAATTTAATAATTAATGAAGCATTATAGGTGATAAAAGCAAGAGATATTGAACAACATTCCACTGCCTGAACAATACACTTTCTTACCGGAGAGGATATTTTCAGGTTTGAATATTGACACCACCCTCGTCACTTTTGTGTTTCTTTCAAGTACTTTCATGTGTTCAAATTAACAGGAAGAAAAGAATTGAAGTAATTGTAAAGGATTACTTTAGAGAAACATAGAAAGTACATTGGAAATACATTAGAAATTCCCAAGAAACCATACCTGATCACTTTGAAGTTACACTAATTTTGACAACATGATAGTGAATTCAGAATAAAACATTCATGCTTGGAGAGCGAATAAGGAACAACATGCTACCATTTGAAATACCTATTCATACCTCCTCTGGGGACTGAGTCTTAGAATGTGTCTGAGACTACTGCTGTCAGAAATGGCAGAATAAGCTCCTGGAAGTCAGAACTGCAATGTATGTATGTATGACATTACAGTAAAGAAACTCTCTGTTTCTGAAGGATTAACAGTATGCCAGTGACACAATATTCATAAACAATTTCAAATTATTTCATGATTGAGATGCTGGTTCTAGATTCAAAATTTAATCAGTTCAAAATTAAAATACATTTTTCACCAGAATCAAAGCTAGACCAGGCTATTGTATATTGGCAAGCTTCCAGAAAAACATCCTATTTCCTTGCATTAGCCCACTGTAGATAATTTTATTAAATGGTAAGTCAGATGATCTCTTTTAACTTAAGTTCCCATTGATTAAAGGAGTGAGCACTACTGTGTATCCCCCAGAAGCCTTAGTTATGAAGATTTAAGTATGAAAATTATAGAAGTTCTACTTTTAGTTAGGTAACACTGATGACAAAGATGAATGTCTGACTATATAACTATTCAAAATATATATTAATAATGTAGCATTATGAGTACCTTATTGAAAAGAATTAACCTTTGGAAGTAAAGAGGATTCTGGTCCCTGATCCTGCTATCTGGAAATGCAATAGTAAGTTAAGGATGTCTGGTAAAGTTTAACCTTCCTACTTCTCCTACTTGTGAAATCAGCGTGGAAAGAAATTTTCATTTTTATTTTGCAGATCTTCTCTCATCGGTACACTTGTGCAGAAGAAAGGCCTTTATGGAAGTCACTATATTTGTGTGGCTATACATGAGAATATAATTGTGTTGATGACAGCACACAATGCTTCAGTGACTATCTTAATCTTTTTAACTACAGAGAAGTTTCCTTGAAACTTGGAAAGAAAAAGTGTAGACCACTGACTAGGAAACATTCAACATATACAGAACATCAAAAAGTGTCTGACACTGGTTTCAATGGAACCTGTCATAGTCTCAATGTTCAGTACCTGATGACATATCAAAGTACATTTGGCTTTATCCCTTCAAGAGGAAATTCTTCATCTCATGTAAATTGTCTTAGTCATTTTGTAATCAATGGAGCAATGACAGTTTAAAATGACCAGGAATCTGTCCTGAACTTCTGAGCTATAAGCCAGCATTCCAGAAGCTAGCAACAACATGTCATCCACGCAAGCCAAATATCAGAGGGAAGTGATTACTCCCTTCTGTTCAGCTCTTGTTGAACTACATCAGGAGTATTGCATTCAAATATAAGAAAAATGTTGAAAAACTGGAGAGAGTCCAAGGGAGGGCAACCAAGATGGTTAGGAAGCTGAAGAACATCACGTACAAGAAGAGGCTAAGGGAGTTGTATACATGTAGATCCAAGAAGAAAAATCTAAGGCGATCGAGTTGGTGTCATCAACCAAAATAAGAGGTTTTGATGGAGTCAGAGTTTTCTAAGAGGTCTCCAGCAGAAAGGCAAAAGGCAACGGTCACAACCTGCAGCAAGAGAAATTCCAGTCAAACATACGGAAAAGATCTTCACAATGAGGGTGGTAAAACACTGGGGAAGGCTGCCAAGAGAACCTGTGAAATCTCCATCTTTGTACATATTCAAAACTCTTCTGGACAAAGTCTTGAATAAATTCATCTAACATTATGGTAACCTTGCTTTGAGAAGGTGATGGGACTAGATGATTGCTGGAAGTCCCTTCCAATCCAAATTAGTCTATGATGTTACAATTCTATTCATTTTGACATCCAGTTAGGATTTATACAATATTTTTGCTATATCAGTGGTACCACATGGGTTACAGATGCTGAATTCTGCAAGGTTAATATTATATTTTGAAAAAAATTGATTGTATATTCAAACATGATATCCTTAAAAACAAGTCTGCAATTTTCTCCTTCTCTTGCAGAATGTTTTTAATGGTAGATGAAGTGGATTTTTCCCAAAAGAAGTTGAAAAAAGGGAAAACAATGCTGAATTTGGTGGTTTTTTCTTTCTAAATTTTGATTGAGTAACAATGTGGGAGGTATTGGAATAATGTCAAGAGTCAGCAGAAAAAGATGGAACAGAGTGAGGGAAAGGAGAATATACTTTCTTCTTTTGGCAAAAGTAATTCCCTTGGTCTCTCTGGTAAGCTGCAATGTTGGAAAAGTATTCTTTAAAAACAAAGTGGGAACTGATTTACACCAGGAACACACAAACCAGACAGACTGTTGATTTTTATGTGCTCATTCAAAGATGTGTAAGTATTTCTTTTATCATGGTGGGTGCCTGTTAAGGCAGAAGAATTTCTAAAGAATGTGATGAGGACTGGGTTCTTACATCTGGGAGAAATCCAAATTAACTGAACTAGCTTCAGTGAATTTATTCTGGATTTGTAATGGTATAATTAAGAACAGAATTTGATCCTTTGTGTTTCTTATTAGTCAATGAAATCACATTTCTATTTTTTGTCTAGATGTGAGAAAAACTTTTCTGAGTGATGTCAAAAAAGTACATAGCAGCTAGCATCAAGCCACCTGAACAAACAATTGGAGATGTGGCTTAGCCTCAGAGGTCTTTCCCAGGTTTCACAGCAGAAATATTACTTCTCCTTTACAGTTCATCTGTAAGCTATATGGCACAGCAAAACTGGAGCATCACACATCATCGGTCAGGTAGGTTTTTAAAGGGAAAGGTGTGCATATGTAGACATATATGAAATCATCACAAGGCGACTCTTTCAATAATACAATAAAATTTTAGTAAGGTTATAACACAGAAGCCAGGGGTTTGGTTTTTCATGGCAACTCTGTGACAAGGTCCAGCGACGTAGGTCATCACTAAATGAAAGAACATATTCTTGCCATTTATGAAAACTTAATTAAAAAATGTCTAACTCATACCAAAATTTTCTAGACTGAACGTCTTGTACATATTTCATCCCATTTCTGAAGAATGAAGAACCTTTCTTCTATTAAGTCTCCCTGCATCTTCTTCAAGGTTGTTGCTCAAATATGAAGAAAACTCAAAAAGAGGATGAGTTTTTTTCTGGCTCAAAAGGAACAGCTTTAACAATTCTCAAGATAGAAGACCTAGAAGATATGTTCTCTCCTAATATTTCCTAACCTTTCTAATCTGAATACCATTTTTTGTGCAGAGACACAAGAGAAGCTTGTGACCTCCACAGAGTAACAGGATAGCTCACACAGGGTCCTCAAAGAGAAGGAACTGCAAAAGATGAAAGAAAAGATCTCGAAGTTGAAAAGCCTTAAACCTGCTTTACAGCTCATTTTCTGAAGTTCTTAGGCAGCACTGATGCCAAGCATGAGGAGAAAAAGAAGGGATGTTTTATCCCTTTCTAGCTCAGCTTTTTTGAGTGGAAGACAGACAGGGAGACCTCTAAGTGATAAAACTATCACTGTTAATTCTGATACAGCCACCATTTTATCATTATCTCACCTCAGGGAAGAAGAGATCCCTGGCTTCTTTCCAGGAAGACCTCCACTCTTGAGATATGAATAACTTTCAACTGGCAAGGAGTCTGGTCCAGACCACAGAGCTGCAGCCAAACTCCTTGTTCACTGAGTGCCAAACTCAGGACTTGGCCAGGGTATTTAACATTGGAATGAAAACTTGCAGAGCAAAGTGTTTTACAAAGTTAAACAGATCCTCACCACTGAAGTCCAGCCACTGTTGTATCGTCCAGTGTTCACGACAGGAAGAGGGACTCCAGGCTGAAGCCAAACTGGAAATGGCAGCCAGAAGGTAATGGAGCTGGGAAAATAATGCCTTTTTCAACACTAAGAGAAAAAAAATATTGAAACTTTAAAAATATTTCTTTAAGCTAAAGGTGTTAAATACCATGAAGAAGGAAAGAAAAAGACCTTGTGGGAAGTGCTCCAGATGGATTTCCCTCAGGAAAAATATCAGGAAAAAGTCTAGATCTTTTAGGGAACAGAAAAAGGAACAGATTAACAAAAAAAGGAACTGATTAACAAAAAAAGCTATTTTGTAAGACGCTGAGATGAAATGAGAAACTTGCAAAGGTCAGGTGGAAATACTCTGAAAAGTACATCAAATTGCATATGCAGAAATATATCCCTTTGTTTTAGTTTCCCTGACTATATAGCTCCCCCCAAAAATGAATATTTCTGTTTGGTTTACTATGAAAATTGGAACACTGAAGGAAAAAAAGGTTAGTAGGCAGTACGAAGAGAGAAGTTACTCAAATAGAGCTGGAAGTAAAATTTTAAAACTACAACAGATTCAAGCTGCATGAGTTGTTCTTCTCCAAGCCAGAACCCTGAAAAAAAGGGCAAATGAAGTTGTAGTAATCATTGCATGTTTAACACAAGCCTAATGAGTCCAGGCAATACTCTGCCATGGGAAAAACAGCAAATATGTTCAAACTTTTGAAAGGGAGAAATGGTGATCCAGGCAGGTACAGTCCCATTTGACTGATTTGAATGGTCCTTTCTGGCTTGAAGGGACCTAAGAACAAATTTTGATGGAAGGAGTAAAAGCAAAAATAAATCACTAACTGTTACTTATTAAGACTATAGCGAAGCATGAGACAGACATAAAATTGTTAATTTTGCATATAAATAAGGTGAAGAAGATGGGCTTCACAGAATAATTGATCAGATGACAATAGTTATTAGTGGATAGTTTTTATGTACGAAACAGAGAAAGAGGGGAAAAAACAATCTGAAGATCGGATTAAATTTCTGATCTTACAGAGCAGGATCAATGCACAAATTGTGAAAATCTCACACTGTAAACACAAATTGAAAAATTCAGGAAATTTCCAAGAGTGAGTTTTGCTAACAAACTGAAATTAAAAATTAAGCGTTTCTAAAATAAAGTACAGATAAACTACTCGAGGAAGATTAATGACTCCTTTGGGATTAGGAGAGTTTGAGCATAGGCTGCCTGGGAAGGAGCTTTGCTAATTAATATTGGTTACCAAAGAAGATACCTATTCCACACTGAGCCCTGCATTATCAGTTCCACTGTTACACCCTGGAGCTAAATAAATGACATTCTCTATGAGTCGTTGAATAATATGGATTTGGATGCTGGTCAGTGGGAATGGTCTTCTTGCTTTATGGATCTTTAAGAATCACCCATCAGAAGACTGCTGGTTTTCTAATTACTCTGAAGTCACCCTTAATTCAGGCCAAACTCAGAAAGGTAAAAATAAATTAATCAGCTGCAAACACAAATCACAAAATTTAAGGAATATGTGGTCAGAAATAAAAGGAAAACATGCATGTATCTGTTACTTGAAATAAAGTTTTCTTCATTCTAAAGGATCTAGCTGCCACTCCACAGGTACATAGCTGATGGTTCAGCTCTCAAGCCCACCCCAATATCTTTAGTGTTCATTCAAGGAGGAGAATCTACGTTTAGGAACTAATTTTCTTTTATACCCTAAACACTTTGTGGATTATTCAGTTTCAAATCTACCAGTCCTGTCAGGCTTTCTTAATCGTACCCAATCAAAAGTCAATTTGGACATTTTTTCATTTCTAATGATTGACTGCTCCCAGCTTCTCTGTAAGTGCTAACAGCAGGTAGCTGTCACCACTTGTGTATGTGGTAATCAATGTCTGCTGGCAGCTCTTCTCAAGCACAGCTAAACCATGGCCAAATCATTAACTGAACCTGAGAAATCATTTCCTGGTCAATATGGCAGCAGGTTCAAACTCCTAAAAATTTCTTAATGATTTTTCAGCACAGTGAGCCTTCTGCTTTATACAGATATCCTACCTGATACTCATAGTTAATCTGGTCACACAGCTGAGACTCTTGCAATCAGTTCATTATTCACCAGAACCAAAACAACAAACCACTGGATAATAACAGTAAGACCGGGGCAAAGATGTTCAGGTCAAGTTGCACTTTAATCTTGTCTTTTGGGGGATGCTATGTAGGAAGAAAAAAAATTCTTTTGAGCTTGTTGAAAGAGAAGTCACCAAAGAAAGTCGGATCTTGGTTATTGTATTATTTACTTCTGAAACTGGAGATTACTGTTCATAAATATGTTGCAACAGTATCATCCATACTGGCCAGAAGCACACTCTTCAGACCATATATAGCACCACAGAGGGAAATGGAATAGGTAATCCTAAAAGAAAATCTGATGGAGGATAAAGTCTTGGAAAAACAGATCTGAGAGTGAGGTACTAGACACTGGCAATAACCAAAAATTGAAAATTCATGAGATTCACAGTGGGATTATATGAGAATTACTTGAAATATCATTCATTAGACTAATTTGAAATACTACCATAATGAAAGAGGTAGTGTCAGTTCAACTCCTAACCAGTATAAGGATGATCAGCCACCTTTGGTTAAAATAAGAAGAGAAAGAAAGAGGAAACGATGGAGCAACAACCCGCCAGAGCTAACATGGGAGGAACAAGGGGAATTTCACCTTGCTTATATAATAGAATCATAGAATGGTTTGGGTTGGAAGTGACTTTTAAAGGCCATCTAGTCCAACCACCCTGCAATAAGCAGGGATATCTTCAACTAGACCAGGTTGCTCAGAGCCCCGTCCAATCTGACCTTAAATGTTTCCAGGGATGGGGCATCTACCACATCTCTGGGCAACCTGTTCCCAGTGTTTCACCACCCTCAGCATAATTTTTTTTTCCTTATATCTAGTCTGAATCTACCTGTCTTTGTTCAAAACCACTACCCCTTGTCCTAATGCAACAAGCCCTACTAAAAAGTCTGTCCCCATCTTTCTTATAAGCCCCCTTTAAGTACTGAAAGACCACAATAAGGTCTCCCCGGAGCCTTCTCTTCTCCAGGCTGAACAATCCCAACTCTCTCAGCCTGTCCTCATAGGAGAGATGCTCCAGCCCTCTGATCATTTTTGTGGCCCTCCTCTGGACCTGTTCCAATAGGTCCATGTCTTTCTTGTATTGGGGATCCCAGAGGTGGATGCAGTACTTCAGGTGGAGGTCTCATGAGAGTGGAGGGGCAGAATCAACTCCCTCAATCTGCTGGTGATGCTTCTTTTGCTGCAGCCTAGGATATGGTTGGCTTTCTAGGCTGTGAGCACACATTGCTGGCTTGTGTCCGATTTTTCATTCACTAGTACCTCCAAGTCCTTCTTGGCAGGGCTGTTCTCAATCCCTTTGTCCCCCAGCCTGTATTGATACTGGGGTTTGCCCTGACCCAGGTGCAGGATCTTGCACTTGGCCTTGTTGAACGTCCCAAGGTTCACATGGGTCCACTTCTTGAGCTTGTCCTGGTCCCTAGGGATGGCATCCCATCCCTCAGGCACGTCAACTGCACCACTCAGTTTGGTGTCATTGTGCCCCTGCTAGCCCTTGCCCATCTCTAGAACAAGTAATACACAAAGGTTATGAAACCTTGTAGAGAAAAAACATGTTCGTATTTATACTATATAACAAATGTTTACTTTGAACCTTTGCTTGATTAGATTTGACTAAAGTTGGTCATATGTTCAACAAAATCTGCCATGTATTTCCACTAAGCTACAAGAGACACTCCTGGAGCTCCATATGAAGGAAGGAAAAGTAAATGCATCGCCAGTCCTTTTGGCTGGAATGGATGGAAACCAATGAATAGGTTTGCGGAATAGACATTCAGCCCTGCCAACAGTCATGTCACCAGTTTGCCTCCTTTGTCAAACAACTGCTCTTTTAGTCACCATGTTGGAAAGCAACCTTTTTTTCAAAAGGTATGCCAGCATAGTTGATAAGCAGGTGGCAGACTTCTTCAAAGAAATGGAATAAAGTTTGCACATACAGGGACACCACCACCACCACCACCAAATCCTCTGGCACTACCCAAGGGTGAAACAAGCAGTTGATTCTTATTTCTTTGCACATTGAGTTAGTCACCAAGGGTCCTTTTAGCCATCACAAAAAGCAAGTGGCTAGGTGCTGTCTAGTCGCCATTCAGAAAAATACCAGATGCTTACAAATCCCCAAATAATACTTCAGAAACAGCTGTGCTGTGGAATGTCAATGACATCACAGATACAGCATTAAATACAATTATCGGTAGATGACACCAACTTAAAGAATATCTTTCCTCTTATTTTGTAATGTGGTTCTGGATTGTTCATATATATTCTTGTTTAAAGCAACTTAAAATATCTGAAAGTATGTGACCCTGGTAAGTTTCCCTGTTTCTTGTGTTTATCTTACAACTTGCTCACAACTTATAATTTACTTACAACTTACAACTACTGAAAAATTGCTCTAAGTTTCAAGAATTTGATATTGTGGTAGACAGATTCTCAGCTCGTGCAAGACAATGTGCAACCTTCTCAACCAGCTTACAGTAAAATATCAAACCTGCATCTCTGCATTAAAAAACAAGAAATTTTGTGATCTGTAATTCCTTTCAAGTACTTTTTAAAGTATTGGAGAGAGAAAGACTTTGGAGAAGAACGTGGGGGGCAAAACTGTAATAATTAAAATATGAAAATAGAAGAAAATAGGAAAATAGAAAAGAATTTTTCCAAAAGGGATTTAGTGGCTTTTGGCACTGCTAATAATTTGTGTGGAAAAATAACGTTTTCATGTGTGTTTAATCCTATGCCAAGGCAGCTGCTGGTGCAGTAGCTATCTGCAACAAATTAGAGGGCAGTTAAAGTGAGATTTTCCACAATCAAGAACAAAGCAGGACCAGTTAGCATGAGGACAGCTTGTTCTTGTTGCTAATGTGTTTAAAAACTTGCTGCACTTAATTTGAAACAGCTTTTGTGTGTGGCTGCCGGCTCTGGTTTCTGAGGTCTAGTGCTAAATCAAAACCAAATGGAGGGAGTTGAATAAGAAAATGACAAATTATACACTGACGTCTCCTACTCTGTCTGAAGAGAAGGGCTTTTTTTTTCTTTTCTTTTTTTTTTTTTTCCATCTTTGCTATTGATTTAAAAGTTAATTTCCCTCAATATTAAAATATTTAATGGATGACAGCTGGCTGAAATCTGGAGCTTGCAGCCAGCTATCTGCTGAAGGAAAGCTCTCAATAACTATGATGGCAGATATAACACACTTACAAATTATTTAAAGATGTATTACCTTTATGATTAAGGAAGTAGATGTTAAGAAGATTCAGTGTCTTTTTAATGGCTGAGCTGAATTGAAGAGCTTTATTCAATGTGACTTTTTATTCCACCACAAGGTGAAACACATTGGCTGACCTCCTTGGAACCCAAACAGCTTGTCAAGTATCAAGCTACAACCATTGTTGAAAATCCAATTGTATTTTGAAAATTATACCTAGAGAAAAGAATACAAGTAACCATACTTTTCTTGGGTTTTTTTCTTGTTACCTGATAAATACCATGTGACATGTTATGTGTGTTCTAAGAGAGGTAGGAAATCTAGGTTTCTTAAAGTCAAAGCAAATATACCACTGATTTCAGCTAGACCTGGAGTTCACTGAAGTCCTGAATTGCAATGGAAATAATAGCTGGATAATGCAAAGATAAATAAAAAGAAAATGGCATTGAAATAATTACAATACTGTTTTGGAAGCCAGAATATATTGAAAATCTTCCTGAATTTTTGGCATCAAGGAAAAGCAGTTTCTCCATGTGTTCATATAGTGGAGCTTATGCAATGCTTGGCTGTTTGGTAACTTTGGTGCAGAAATATTACTGTTGAGTACTCTCTTTCCTTGTGCTTTCTGAAATAAAAAAAATTCTAACATGAGTACCAATTTTATTAAAAGATAAATAACCTTTTTCCAAAAACTATGGAAGTTTGGTTTGAGTTTTAGTGAAATATATAGAAAAATAGAGGGATTTTTTTAGTTAAACAATACCCAAGTCAGATGTGCCATGTAATCAAGAAATCAATTAAAAATAAGAGACCAATGCTAATACCACCAGCCCTAGCTATATGAAGAAGCTTTGGCTGTACTCTGGTTTTATAAACAGAAGACACACTGAAATTGGCAGCTTGTTCTTAGGTACGTGAAGCCTCCCAATGAAACACACGTTGACTTTTCTTCACTGCTGTGAGTCAGATATGCTCTGCCAACTATGTTGTGAACCAACTATGTTGTGAACTGAGCCTACCATTGTAGCAGCACCAGAAGGTGACTGCTGGACCAATATGACCTAATTTTATGCTGCTTCCATCTTCTTGAATCAAAAGTGAGCATCTGTGTGTGACAGAATATGGAGGCACAAAAGGGAGCCATGAAGAAAGGGGAAGCATGTGAGTAAAATCATATAAATGGACAATGAATAACCAAAGCAAAAGTTATAGATGAGAAATACATAAGAAAAGAGAAGGTGCAGACCAACAACTCATAAGCGAAAAAAAATAAATTATCAGGACATGAAAAAAGCACATGAGGCTAAGAAACTAGAGCACACAAAATATAAATTGAAACTGAGAATTGGACTTGTGAGTTTAGAGGATAAAATGAAATACCTAATGCAGAATCCAAGAGGGTAACTATGGTTTACCAAACTCTTCGCAAGTCAAGTCCAAATTCCAAGTCAAAGACAGAGTGAAAACATTAGCTATGGGAAGATATGTAAAGAGGATATAGTAGACCACATACTAGATGACTCACATAAGGACTGCAGTTATTTATAACAACTGAGGTTACTACAGTTTTAAAATTGGCAATAGAATTTAAGCTCCTGAACCCATAAAAGACAATATTCAATGTAAACCTGACAATTCCTATTTTATTGTGTCTGTCTGTGTTTACAAGCTTATCTTTAAGAACCCACTTTTGACATAACATATACTTATGTTTAGATCTCTTTCTGGAGGTTAATTTTTGCACATATTTAAAGGACAGACATATTTGCATACATTTAAAGGTATGTCTTTTAAGTAGTTTGTCACGTGTGCTGCATTTATTTCTTCGTCGTACGGTCATGCACCCACTCATTACAGACCGTAGCATATTTTGATTTTAAAGGACACGTGGACACTTCCCCTCTTCTCACTTGTTTCCAAAGCTTTTCATACTTACATTCAATCCCTCTAACCCAAGATCAGCATTCCCACATAACTATGGTCAAGCTTGTGCAATACATTGTTCCATTCTGTTTAAATACGATTTGTGAAAATAAAGAAGAGAAACAGAAGAAAATAAAGAAAATTAAGATCCTGTTGTAATACATATATAACCAAGAACAGAGTTTGATCAGAATTTACTACCTTTTTTCTTGATATTTGTATTAGCTAAAAGTTGTCTATAACTTCAAAAGATACTAGTCAATGAAAGAGGAAATACCATATTTAAAAATTACTTCATTATATCATATGACATGAGAAAAAGCTTGTTATTAATGTCATATTTGTATTCAGGTTAGAATAAACAGTATGTTCAATACAAAAATTGCTTCTAATATCGACATTCAATTCTATGGCCCTTGTTACAGGACAAAGCTTGCTGAGAGGGCATATTTTCAACAGGATCTGGTATAATGCAGACTTTTGAGGAAAGCTGAACATATGCATAGTGCTATGTTAGTCAATGGGCCTAACAAATTAATAAATAACCGTGCAGAAAGTGATACTTTAGGGAGTGATGTTTCAGTGGCAGGCAGTCCCTATCTTATGACAGTATAAATTTGTTCTTGCATAGTTTTGAATAAATGGGCCAAAGCTGCAGTTGCTATAAATCGAGAGAATTACACTGGCTTCCATGCAACTGCATCAATTCATGTCAGCTGAGAATTTAGCTCTAGTGTACCCATGAGACTACAGAAACAGCCCTCCTATTCAGAATGATTCAGAAACTGCCGAAATATTTTAACTCTGTACTACTAGAGATAACACCTAGTTCTACTTACCTCTAAGAATGAGGCCTGTGCTACTCTAAACGCAAAAAAATAAAGCGACGAGTTAGTGGGATCAGGCTGCGGTACTTCTATGAATATGTAACCTAGACATTAAAATCATAGGTATACGAGGTTACTGGAATTTCTGAAAGGACTATTTCATGTCATGTTTGCCTTCCCTCTTTTGCTGTTGAAGTTCATAACAGTAAATAAAACCAAGCTCAAACTCTCTGAGATAAGATAAATGTCATAAAACAATATGATGTATTTTTGCCAAATATATACTAGATCCTTTTCCTTTGAAGTAGGTATCATTACACAGCGGCTAAACCTGTCCTATTCTTATTTAAAGAAAGAGTTTAAACCTTGTTTCCTAGACTAGCAGATTAAAATTTTTACTTAGGTAGAACAGAAACAAATTACGAAAGGATTTCTTCCATTTCCAGGTAAAGCTTGGCTTCTTTTTCACGCCAATTGCATTTCTAGACGCAGTCATCCGATGGTTTTAGTTTACATGGCTATTTGCATAAATGACTCAATAGGAAAACTAAAGATATGCAAAATCTTTTTCATCTTGTTATTCCAGCTCTGACGGCTTCATCAACAACATCAAATTACTGCCAAAATAATGCTCAGTCTCTTCAAAATGTGGATATCTATTCCTTTCTGAAACTAATTTAAAGGTCCTATACCACCAGATACACAAATAATATTTCCATTTTTGATTATCAAAGTTTACAACATTTTTGATTATATGCCTCACAAGCTGTTCGCAAAGCTGTTTCTGTATGCCTTTCTCTACATTGATTAATGGAGCAGGCTGAGTTCCCTCATATATAGCAAAGTTATTCTACCATAGAAATATTATCAAATCATTCTGGAGTAGTTGGCTTCATGAAAGAAATGCTAGACCAAATCATAGAAGAAATCTCTATTTCCAAATGTTTTGGGGCCAAACTGGGAAAGGAAGGCATAAAGTTTTGAAACTATCCTTTAGCAAGATGAAAAGAAGACAGAACTTCAAGTGCAGATGCAGTTCCAAAGAAACCAGCAGGACTGTTCAAGTGCTGAACCTGGATCTGATTATCTTGTTGAATCCAGGCTTGAATATGGATGGGAGATCTGTCCCAGGAGAATAACATGAAATGAAAAACTCTACCATATCCCTTCCAACTTCATGTCTTATTGCTTATTAGCTTCCAAGATGATGAACGAGCCTCCCTCTATTTCTGCTTACTCCTCTGTTGCTACGTTGCTTCTTGCTGTGTCCCCTGTATTTGAGAAGCTTCAGTTTTCTCTTTTGGCGCAGTAACACCTGTTTTGTACATTTAAAAATATGCCCCTTGAGAATAACCTCATGGATAGCTTACAAAAAGCGGAGTGAAGAAAAGACAAATGTGGCTTTAACTAGCGATTTAAAGCATAATAATTAACAGGCATAAAAGCGCAGGCTAGCTCATCTCTAAAGGGACTGTTCTTTGAAATTAGCAGTACAGTTCTTACTGGGAACTTTTTCCTATAAAGGAAGGGCAGATGCTTATGAGGGTTTCAGAAGATGAGTGCTAGTGCACTACAGGATGCCAGACAGTATTATTCTCAGTATTTTCAGACAAGAAAGTTAAAACAAATCCTGCCCTACTGTCTCAAATCTTCTAACTACCTTTTAGGTTAAAAATATCAGATCAGCCGAGGATGTTCCCTTATAGGCTTATACCATGATAGCATTCTACATTTCTTGGAAAAGCCGTAAGTCAAATGGATGCAGCTCCTCAGGTGCCTCTAAAATGTTATGTGCTCCCCTCTAAAGAAATACAAATATACTGAATTTTGTTGCCAGGGCATCTCCTGAGAGATGTCCATATGACTGAAAAGTGACCCTACTGAAGCACTGCTGGGTACATACTTAAAATACAGACAGTAGAAATTGGTGCTCACTCTTTACGTGCAACATTTTTCAAGTTTAATAAGGAGGAAGAATAAGTATAGTATTTCTGGCGGTAAGAAACTTTTTTCCCCTCTGCAACTGGAATCTTTTGAGGGTGGGAGAAAAAAAGGACTCTTAAAATAACAGCTTTTTAAACTTTTGACATATCTAACAAAAAGAAAATATAAAGGTTCCATTTTATGCTACTGCCTGCTGCTTAACTAGAGTCATAAGGTCACTCTGTAACACACTTCTTTTGTGCACGTCTGTGTAGTGGTGAAGAAAGGGAAAGCTGCCAATTCTCTAACTAGGTATTAAGCTTTCTCTTCCCTTCTGCTCCACCCGTTTGCTCCCTCCCTCCCAACTCTAAACTCACAGCCCGGATTTTCAGCATCGCTGCTTTAAAACCTGAAAGGACTCTGCTTAGAAACATTCTTGACCCTGAAAAGAGATTTTTCTCCATTGTCTCCTATGTTCTTCTTACCCAAACGTAATGTTACTGTATTCTAAGGCAGATATCCTAAAATACTGAGGTCTAAATTAGTACTGTAAAGCACCTAGGATAATACCATTTTTGTAATTGTGATCACACTTTTTTATATCTTACTCTGATTTGCACGGTATGCACACCTTGCATCATACTGTGTTTTTGGGATATTATCAGCAGAAGTATATATGTCTTTGTTTTCTTTCTTCCTCAAATGCAAAATGTGTTAATAAGAAATCTGAACTAGGATGTAAAATTTTGGAAACACTTGAAATTTATTTCCACTTCACTTTTAGATTTCCATTATCTCATTAACTTAAAATGCTTATGCAAGCATTTAGGCTGAATTCAGTAATCCAGTATGAATGGACTTCAGATAGGTGGAGTCACACTTACAAAACCCTGTCACATGGTGAACATATTTAACTACTTACTCCTCTTTCCTAGAAAAAAACCACCATAATAGCATCTCTTTTGCATTCTTTTCCCAGCTATGCCTATTAAAATTAAAATTTAAGAGTCAAATGCCTTGCTGACAAAATCAGTAAAAATATGTTTTGTTGTTTTTCTGTGAAAACCACTCTAAAAAGATTTGGGTTATTTTAGAAAATAAATTATTGTCTCCACATGGTGAACAATCCAGCCTTTCTTACGTTTTCTGTAAATAGCATTTTGTATCAATGAGCAAGGCGGCATTACAAATACTGGTGTAATGCAGTGATATCTTTCTGCAAAAGGTATAATTGGACATAATAATATCTGCTTTGCCTGAACATAAAAAACAGATTTTTATTCAGTCATTTTGCAGTTATGGTTTTGGGTATAGCTATTAGGATATTATAATCTAAGAGACAAAATAAAAATTCTGTATTAAGAATAGTTCCAATCAGCAAAAGCAGACTTTCCAACAGCTGTTTTCTGTTATGTACTGATGTATTCTTTAGCTGAAAATTATATAGATCACAAGTATGTGGTTAACCATTTCCTCAAGTGAAGGCTGGCTAGCACCTTAAATGAGCCAAGAGAGTTTGAACGGGGTCTTAAAGGCAAAAAAACAAAGGCTTCTTATCAAACTTGAGATAAGCAAGATGAATTAAGAGAACGTACAAGCACCAGTAGGAACCAAATACACCTTCTTCCCAAATAAAATCTGACTGAAACCTTTCAGTCCATAAGATAGGTCTGGCACAACCTCTTCAGTACTTCCCCTGTGTCTTGTCCCATGATTGGAGTTCTTCCTGTAGCTACTTTTGATAAACCCCAGCTGAATGTTTTTCAAAAAGCAAGCTGAAGAAAGACAACCATTTCAGCACAGAGTGGAGACACATTCAGAAATCAGTATGAGAGTCAGTCAGTGCATTCTACTGCATATTATGGCACAGTAAATTAAGTCTGTTTCTATGCTGATGTTCTTGCCTTATGGAAAATCACACGCTTTCCATTTTTTTAAGTCCCTGACAGATGACAGCACCAGCAAGTACCAAAACCACTCAACTCAGCCCATGAAAAGGAACTTTTTTTTTCTTAATAAGGAGGCATCAATTCACACCATCTGTTAAGGTACAATAATTTTTTGTAACACATTTTTTAAAACACGTAAAAAGGCATCACAGGTGCCTCTCCTCTTTTATAAGGAAAAGCTTCACTGAAGTGTCCTGCTTGTTGTGAAATGGAAAATTGTGTAACTTATTCTCTACATCTCTTTAATGTTTAAAATACAATTCCAATCTAGTTTTCAATGGATGCTTTTTCTATGTCAAATGCTAGTAAAATAGTAAAACATGCAAAGAATTTACAAAAGACACAGTAAGGGACACATACATCTTACAGAAATGTCTGTAATGTCCCAAAGATTAGTTAGTAAACAGTTAACAACTTATTACTGCAATCAAACATGTTCAGATACATGCTATCCTCAAGTCTCTTTTTATTCTAGTTATTACACTGTGGAAAAAGAAATTAACCTAATTGGAAGAAGAGAAATCACCAAATCCTTTTATTAAAAACAGATTGGCCATAAAGCCGAAATTTGCATCACAATTTAGCCAGGCCCTTTCATTCAGGACAGTCAAGGTCTTCCAATGCTGTTCAGCAGCATCCTGATTTGACTTCTACATTCTTGTTTTAAATTAACATTACAGCACTGTTCAGCACCAGCAGGGTTTGAAGTTGCAACACCATCTGTGGCAGTTGCACTTTCTCATGGATGAAGTTAAAGTATCACAATATATTCTCAGCATTCGCACTTGTTTCTCAGTCACTTAAAAAGGTTGCAGCTGCACTGAAAATTAATTCTGCACAGCACACTAGGAGGGCAACTGAACTACTTGTAAAATTACTCAAAGCATAGTGAAAACTTCCTGATATTAGTATGTGTGGGAGCCTTTACATGTGGCCAGAGCTTTGTCTGACATTTAATGAGACCACCTCATCGAGAGAGAAACTAGCCCTACTAGTCTAGTATTTATTATACTAGACTTCAGTGATGAAAGAATGACACAAATAGGTTGTCCAAGACAAAAGAAGTGAACACTAATGAAAAACAGTAGCTCAGCTGAAATGAGATGGAACTAGAACTGCTGGTTCTGCCTAATCTCTTGATTACAAATCTAAGAGCTGGATCTTGTCAATGTGCCCACTGATTTCATGGCAGTAGAATCAGGCCTCACTTTCCCAAGATCTCAGATTTGCACACTAACAGAATTTTACAGGGCATGTTGCCCTGTGGAGGTATTGTTCAAAAACCAGAAGAGAAGACTGTACGAGTTGAAACTGTTTGGATGCGTACAATGCACTGGGATGAGGAAAATGGGATTTTCTTCACAGACAGCAGTCCTGATAGGCATCATCACCACTCAAAGAGAGTTACAGCATATAGAGTATTCTTGTAAAGGATTGGTTCCGTATTCTTTCCACGTACTCTGCTAGCCTCTCTTCCCATACCCCCAGAAATAAATGTGTAATCTCACGGTTTTCAGAGTACTTACAAGGAACACTTGTGAAGCATTATTTCAGTGTCAGAAGAGAACTGATTTTCACTGATGAGATACTGTCTTCTTAAGGCAGTGAAGTCTGGCAAAAATATACTAAATGTTTCTGTTGCTCACAGCTTGTGCAATGGCTTTTCTTCAGTTTTTTTCACCCAGCTTGGAAATCTCAGTCTGTGCTCACACAGGATCTTTGCACTTATCTCAGATTTTCAGAGTGAAAACTGGAAGTTCAAGCTGGTACTTGGTAAAGGCTACATGTAGGTATGTATTTATTTCCCTGTTCTGACAGATCTCAAATGGAGTGTTTACACAGAATGTTTAAAATGTGTACAACTGCCCAAAGCCTGCACAAAAAGACATTTAATGCTTTTGAAAGAAAATTTCATCCCAGCAGGTTTATAATGAGTGCAAACGTACTGATCCTGTGAATAGGCCATCTCAGATGGCTCTTGCAACACTGGCTTCATTGTTACTATAATTATGACTACAGAACAGGATTCAGGGAGATAAGCTGCATATTGATTTTTTACTAATGGCTTGATAATGTTTTGGCCACTGTGTGATCTTGGAGAAAGTCAGAGGTGGAAAATTACAGCTTCTATTAAAAAATCACTGCTAGTGGGTGAGACCAAAGCATTTTGGAAAGAGACCAAGTGACAATGAACCAGGAGACCCGGTGCATTCAGGTTTTTTCTCACTGTCTACGTAGCTGTTGCCTGCATGACTGTGAACATTCATTCATAAGGGCTCCTTCATTAAACTCAGCGTAACATTGTCCAGGTGTTAGAGAGGCAGTAGTAGATGGTATATAAAGCTGTAGTGGCCATAAGTTGTTTGAACCCCACATTGTGAACCACAGTGCAGCACAAGCATAACCACAAAACCACACTGTAGTTACAGCAACTGCTGTGATAATCTTTTGAGAGGTGGAATGAATGTGGTGCTATTTTGCTGTTCATTCCAAGGTCTCCCTCAATGATAATGGTTTGATTTTGCTTGGTTTGGCTGGTGTGCCTGTTTGTTAGACTCATACTGGCAAAATCAATTTGACTCTGTGAGACTTGCAATTCCTAAGTCTCTGCTCTCCCTTGGTCCTAGTAACACTGCCATCATTCAGTATTCATTCACACGACATATTCACAGCTTAAAACCAACAAAAACACAGAAACACCTTGATAATTTTAAACTTGTTTAATTAATGTGTTCTCCTAGAGTAACAGTAAAATAATTAAAATACTTTTGGTAAAATTTGCTCCCAAAACAATCTGAATAATAAGTTGTTAGCTTGTCTTAAATATAATTAATACATCATTTAGATTAAACTAGATATTGCACATTAATTAAATTGAAGTTAATTATTCAAACAGATTTATGGAGCATTAACAGATATCTACACATATAACATGTCTCAAAAACATTTTTATCTCTACTAAATACATTGTAAATATATCACTTAGAGGCACCTTCTAGCTTTTCTGTTCAACTGACTTCCCTCCCCTCTAGGAAGGAGAAGCAGCCAAAATTATCTTATATTTATAGGACATTTTATTTAATGTGATTGAACAGACAAAATAATGGACTCTGTGTCTTTCCCCGACTTGGTTTCCTTGGTTTACTTGCCTTCACTTGCTTTTTACTTGTCCCTTGGTTTCCTTATCTGTGAAATGGAGGTCATAATTCTCTATGTGAAATACTCTGAGGCTAAAGATAATAAAATGTTAAATAAAAATTAAGCATTATTTTTACCATGCACACAGAAGGGATATTATAGTACTAACAGTACCAATTGTCATCAACACAATTGTGTTCAGTTTGCCGTACATATACTGAAGTACAGATCATATCGTATGAGAGAAAGGAACAGGGTCATCCTCATTTTACACGTGGGGCTAAAGTTTCAAGAAAATATTCAGAGCAAGGCCTATCTCATGCTTGGCCAAAAAAGCTCAGCAGCAGCCAGCTTTTTCTCCTAAAACACAGGGAGGGGTGATGGCACCATTTCTTTGATCATGGCTAGACCAGGCCTCATGATCAGACCAGTTGCCCCAGAAGCAGACTATTGTCTCCTTTGATTCTCAGGGGACATTACCTTGTACCATCTAGAAAGCCACAGACTGTCTCAATGGTGGTGCTCATCCTACCAGTTGAAGCTATCCCAATGTATGCAAACTCCAGAGAGATTGAGGCTGAGTTATCACTGAAGTCAACTGACTCTAGCATGGAGGGTGTGGCACACAGGTTGCAGAGGGGAAGCCTTGAGTTTCAGCATTTCCCTCAGGGTTCTTCCAAACACGTCGTTTTTTGGTCATTGTTCACTGGAAAGTTTTTCCATGTAGTTCATCAGATGGTGTCATTACTAACCAGTGGTGTTTGAAATGAGAGAACATGAAGATAGCCTGTGTGCTATTACTGCTCTTTGAAGACAGATTATGTCTAATCTTTTTGAAAGTAGTTGTAACTCTCTAAAATCTGTGTTCATAAGGAAATAATATTTAATTACTGCAAAATAGCTGTCCCTTCTGTTTTCACCTTTTTCTTTTCTGAATTGTAATACATTTACAGAATTGAAACAAAGCTATTAATTTCAAGTGTTTATATATTGGTTTTCTTAGGCAAAAACATAATAAGCAGAGGAGTCTCCTAGACCACCAATTAGAGTCCTGAAAACAGCACAAGTAAATCAATCATTCACTTCCAAAAGCTTACATTTGAAATAAATAAAAAACATCCTGCCAGGTTTTCTCATGATCCTTTCCAGTAATCAGAAAATAGAGCTGCATATTTGGAGTCTATTTCCATCATGAAGATAGAGGAAAGACAAATCTGCATTAAAACATATCAAATCTTTTGCTGTCATTCTGTCAGCTGCTCTCCGTGCTTGACATTCTCATGAGACTACATCTATAGGCCTTACACCAATGTCATTTCAAAAAATACATTACTTTCCAGTATTGTCTGTTATTTCAGCTGTTTTCATAATGATCAGTTTAGTTTCTTATGTAACATTTCCTGTCAACTTTCTTTCCATCTTCAGAGAGGTGTAGGTGGTAAGATTTCTCTTGCCTTTTCTTAGTTTTTTCTCTCTTTTGTTGAAGCAGATTAATATTCATTACAAAAAATAAAGTACCTAAAATGAGCTGGCAGAAACTGTGGATTTGTGTACTGTAGGAACACTCAGAACTACAACAAGTGATTTCCTCAGAGAAATATTAAGAAAAGAACTCACAGAAATAATACTATTTTGCTTTCAATTTCCCCAAATGCAGGGGAAGAGAGCACCCAGCCATCTCCCTCTGATCCCCTGAGCTGCCCCATTCCCACAACACCCCATGAGTTTTACCTGGGGAGCAAGGAAGTAGCATCTGGCAAGGCACAAGAGAAATCCCTCCTTCCTCTACATGCTTTCTTCCCCTTTCATCATGGAACAGGCATCTTGGAGACTGGTTGCTTTTAGCTGCAGATGAAGTCACCTACACACCGCCTTGACAGTCCTGCAGGGCTCAGGTCTTCCAGGGCACCTTTGGGTTCTAGAGCCTGAAGAACTTGAGAGCATTGTCTTAGGGCTGTGGTAAAATAAGATGGGTAAAAAATTGGCTGAACGGTCAGGATCAAAGAGTTGTAGTAAATGGGGTAACATCTGGTAACACACTCATGGTGTTCCCCAGGGCTCCATTTTAGGGCCAGTTCTCTTCAATGTTTTTGTCAATGACCTGGACACAGGAGTGCACACAAAGTAAGTTTAACGACAATACTAAATTAGGAGACGTTCATTCTAGAGAGGCCTTACCAAGAGATCTTGATAGATTAGAGTACTGGGCAGTCACCAACCATGTGAAATTTAACAAGGACAAATGCTGGATTCTGTACCTAGAACGGTGTAATCCTGGATGCTTGTATAGACTGGAGACAAGAGGATGGAGTGCAGCCCCGCATAAAAGGATCTGAGGGCTTTGGTTAATGGTAAGCTTGATACTGCTGATCTCCTCTCTGTTGTCTGGTGATAGGACACAGGGGAATGGCTTAAAGCTGCATCCGAAGAAGTTCAGATTGGATACTAAGAACAGGTTTTTCACTGAGAGAGTTGTCAAGCCCTGGACCACTTCCCTGGGGAAGTAGTCATGGCCCCAGGCCTGTGGGCGTTCAAGAAGTGCTTGGATAACACTCTTGGATACATGGTTTAACTCCTCTTAGTGGAGTCAGGAGTTGGACTTGATGATCCACGTGGGTCTCCTCCAACTCAGGGAATTGTATGGCTCTGTGATTTTGTGATACCAGCAGGAGAAATCCTGTCATTTGGCAGGATGTAAACTGAGGTTCCAGCAGGATCTTGCTCTGTTAGTGCAGTGAAATTGGAGAGACGTTCTCTTAAAATGTTTGATGCTGATAAAGCCTCAAGTTAGTCATCATTGCAAGGCACAGGAATTTCCCCAGCAACATGACAAGATGCATCCACTTTCAGTCTTTCACTCCAGTGCCTGGTGTAAGTAGTTTTTCTACTAGCATCATCACAGGAATATATATATACACATATACATATGTATATGTGTGTGTGTATGTATTCATTATATTAAATTATATTTATTATTCCTAGACCAATATCAGCTTATTGATACCCTTATATGGGAAGAGGTATGCAGGGATAAAACACCACCAAGCAGCACTTATAGGTGGAGGGGAAGCATGGCTCTGTGTTTCACATTTGCCCCAAGAAAGAGAGAACTTAGATGCTGACACATTTGGGGGTTTTTCCCTTCTGATATAGCTGCTCTGCTTATCTGCACAATATGAAGCTTTCTCTTTACTTTTTTCTTTTTCCTAGTCTAGTTTGTAGCCCTTGTCATTGAACTCCTTTATTGACACTTACAGGTTTCAAGTTGTGTCTCTGAACTATGTGAGTCCCAACTGCAAATAAAAACATAGTTCATTTGTTTTCTATGAGGCTCATTGAAGCTGATGGGACTTTTTACAGTGAGTTCAGTGGGAGCTGGAATAGGCCCCATTTGTACCGAGTTAGTTTTCCCTGTAGTCCAGTTTCTAAGTAACATTTGTGAAAAAATACTTCATGGAAAAAGTGATGGCATAATAATGCAATTTGCCACACATTTATTATATCCAATAGAACAACCATGTAGTTGCAACATTATTACCGTGAAATGCTTTTATTTCACAGTAACTATAAAGTAACCTTATTTTCCCTGTACAACCCCTTTCTCTCTTAAACACAGACTCATGTGGTAGCATAACTGAAATCTTATTTTCAGACTTGTTCTTTCACTCCTCCTTTGTAGACTGGAGTTGCAGAATGCCTAATAAAGAGGGTTTTTTTTTTTTTTATGTGAAAGAGGTCATATTTTACAAACACTTTCTTTCTCTGACTAAATTACCTGGACATTTTTGCAATCCCTTAGTTAGAGTTCCATTCAATCTCTTTCTTTTCTGTAGATATATTGAGGGTCCATTATTTCCTTTTACATGTCACTTCTGCAATTACAAAAGGATCAGAATTCTTAAGGAAAATTATGTCCTTCATCTCATAATTTCCTATGTTTCTTTCTGGTTTAAAAGACTGTAGAATGTAATAGCAGTAAGAGTCAAGTGGACTGAAAATGCAGTATTAGAGAATGATAAAGTTTCTATATAGCTTCAACACTCTATACCATTTAAAAAGGAATATCTTGCCTTTAGAAGTCTAGCTTAGGTAGGAAGGACTTTACCACTGCTTATATCTATATGATTTTCTTAGAATAGCTATAGATCACAAGCAATCCCACCTGCATATTACATTTTGTATTGTAATAATGCTAAATTTCCCAGTTTATGTTAGCTTCCTCTAGGAATATTATACATATTATAAACACATTTCTCATGTACATAAAAATAAGACATTAAAAATAAGACATTATTTTAGTATTTTACAATAACCCACTTATTTGGTATTTTATTTCTCTAGAAGGGCAGAACTGGGGAGTGGAATATACCTCCAGTTCCAACCTGGGCCATAGCTTTCAGGTTTGACTACTTTTCCAGGGTATGCAAATGTTGATTTGAGCCCCTGGAAAAGTCGAGGTGGGAGAGGCTCTGGATCAGTGCTGTAATCATTCATTAATTAATCAAAACGTGTGAATCTACTCTAGTAATTCCTTCTTTTCCTTCAACAGACTCATTTTAAAGTAGCTACTACTACATATAGTGAAAGTGTAGGAGAGCTGGGGCTCTGCTACTGAGGCTTATGTTGGAGCACGAGACAAGACAGCTGCAGAAGCAGGACTTCAGACACAGAAAGATCAGACAACAAGGCAGTGCTGCATTTAAGGTATTCCAAAGTTAGGCCACCACATAATGACAGTTTTTCACATAGCAGTTTTGAGCTTGACTTGCAGAATTTGGATTAAGCTGGCCTTCTGATTTACACATCTAGATAATATTTTATGAGCTTGCCCAAAGTCAGTTTTTAAAAAAGAGTCCTTAAAAATCTTTTTTCAGATCATAAGCAAACTTAAGAAAGAATATATATTGCTGAATCCCCTGACCAACAGCTCTAACTTCTTAGCGCACATGAAAGTATATAAGCTTCTCAGGACATGCCATTGCCAAGGCACAATGTATTAAAATTTCCAAGGCCTCATTCAGACCCTTCCATGTCTGTGCCTTGACCTTTTTAATGCTATATAACCATGGCAACACCTGTCCACCTTTCAAAAGCTGAGGGTTTGCTATTTCATTCTCCACTGTGGTGAACCTCTTCACATGTCTTGTGAAGATGAAGGAGATCTGTCAACAGCTCTCTGCATCAGTAGAGCCCATAGAGGGACATAAACCAGATGGGAAAGAGGAACACCAAAGGGGATAATGGGACGATAGTGTGGCTAGAGATACACAAGACCATTTTGACAGCATTTGTTCATAAAGACATTGACCCACAGGGCCAGCTAAGGTGACAAGAGAGAGCTCAAGAAGATCAAAAAACCTGAAGAGAGGGCTGCAGACAGCAACACATAGTGATTTAAGAAGTGTACATTTTAGCACTGAAAAAATTATGCACATGGATCGATGTAATTGGGAGGCACTGGTGGAGTACAATGAAGTGTTCTAATATTTACCTTAAATCTACCTTTCAAAGTCAGTATGTATCTGTTGGCATTAACCACTATGTAAACGACCCTTTATTCACAAGGCTGCAACTCCACTGAAGGCCTGACTTTCAAAAACCATCCTGGAAATCCAAATGCTAATTGACTTTTTAAAGGTGCACTGAGAAGGCAAAGAAAATTTAAGGCATTGAAAGGACATACTGAAAGCCACATTATTTAGTTTGCAGCTTGATAGAAAGAGCTTTGTAAGAGACAGGCCCAAAAAACCAAAGCAGATGCTAATGGCAGTGCAGGGGCAGGGTGTGAACTAGGACTCAGCCGAGGTACTTCACAGGCAGCAGGTTAGCTGGTTTCTCACATCTACTATTTGATGCTAGAAGTTTTTCTGATTTTGTTTTTTTAAAGGTGCTTTGAAGGGCGCATGCAGTAGATCGTAAAACAGCACTTTCAGAGGATGTTACACCAATGTAAACTCAAATGAGAGAAAGCCCAAATATCAGGTATAATGAACTATTACAAATTATATATTCAATAAGTTTTAACCTAAGAGGAAACCAGAGGAAACAGCTGTTTACTCTGGTCTTGATGAAATGCCTTTGCCTTCCTGAAGTGTTTGACTGTTAAATTAAAGGATTAAAACGAATGCATCCTAGCTTTGGTATTTACTTACAACTGAATAAACTACATAAATAACATGCTTGTTATGTCTGCAAACAAAATGAATTAAGTGAAACAAGGCAGGCTGAATGGACATGCTGATGTCTTTGTTTTCAACAGAGCCTCATTCTGGGAATAGTAACATACTAAGATAAATAACAAAAGTTTCTTGTTATGTTTAGCTATTTATTTGCTGAGCTATGATTTGTGATCCAAGGGGTTGCATAACAAATGATGCCCAAATAGTTCTACTCCGATTAACAAACTTTCTGTGCTGTACACACCATCTGCATCCAATGCCCTAGAGAAGAAAATGAAATTAAATCATTTCATGATTTAAAGTGACTAGATTTAAACTAGTCACTTTATTTGTATTTTGCTCTCTAGTAATTATTCGCTCTTCATGTCTAAGTAAGCTTTTGCAGTTAGATCCTTTCTAAAAGGATGCTTTCAACGAGCCATTATCACTACCCATAATTAAGCCAGGACCATACTGTTGCCTTTTTCTTCCTGAAGAGCTGCTCACAGCAAGGCACTCAGACAGTTAAGCCACCCACAATCACACCACAAATATTTGTTTATTGAGAAGGAAAAGATGGACAGACCTACAAAACTGGCGTATGTATTATTAACATCAGCTTTGAAAGTGTTGTGGTCAAGCTATGGTAAATGCCACTGGTAGTACAATATTGAAGAGTTTGGGAAGTTATCAACCAGTGCTTTAGATGTGAAACACATGGCATAACCACAAGCTGCACTTTATGAAATCTGAAACTGTAACATGAGGAGTGACCTAATTTAATTCATGTGGTTCCATGTGTTTGAAGTTAATAGACCCTTTCTTACTGGGGGGAAATAAAGCCTTTAATAAAATACCAGCCCTACCCTGCCAAGTCGTTTATCCTTGGGGATTAATTCTTTTCATATTATGATTGATAATTCATGGATTCCACAGGGGTTTCCTGTACCTTTTACACATTCTATTTGAAGGGGTAATTAACTGCAAGTTTAAAATGCTTTCCTATCTGCAGGTGTAATGAGGGGGGTGGAGTCAGATTGCTCACATATGGTGTACCAGTTCTTCAGACAGAGGCAAAAAGACGATGCTGGAGATGGAGGCACAGCCTCACTTCCTAATGCTTACAGGCAACAGTCATCTGACATTGTTCAAAGGCTTGTTCTTGTAAAGGTATTTTATGAACTCTCTTTAATTGGTTTGCTTTTTATGCAGATTTTTTTTTTTTTATGTTCTGTGTATTTCCCCCCAGAGAATTAAATGCCTCAAAAATACCACCAGATGATTGGATTACGACCTTCAGTTTTTAAAACGTTTCTTCAGGCTTCCCAACCTGGTATTATAGGCCTTTTAATGCGGCTAGCAACAAAAATTAGTACCAACTGTGTCTCCTACTTCCTTCACAGTTGTGATTTGCTATCCATCAGCCCTTCCTTGGTGTCACGTAGTTTCTCTTGGTCTCAAGAAAACATTTGAATTTGTTTTAAATCATAATGAAAATTCAAACATTTAATTTCAATGTTTGAGATCAAACCAGAATATTTTGACATTCCAAACTCAGAACATTTAATTTTAATAACTTTAACGTTTCCAAACTGCTTTGGGGTGTCATGGGAGTTTTATTTCCAGTTTCTTGTGGCTTCTACTTCCTTGTGGTCTTGGCAGAACAGGCTACGTGTTGTACATTTTGGGCAAAAAGAAATTCACCTTGATTTTCCACATGAACATTTTTTACTATTATTAAAATGGAAATTTTCCTGTAGAGAATTTTCATTTGGGGACCACTTTTTTCCTACCCAAAACCACTTTCATAGAAAGTGTTTTAGTTGTTGCTGAGCTGTGATTACACAGCATCAAGGCCTTTTCTGCTTCTCAGACTGCCTGACAGTGAACAGGCTGAGGGTGCACAAGAAGCTAGGAGAGGACACAGCTGGGACAGCTGACCCCAACTGACCAAAGGGATATCCCATGCCATATGACATCACACTTAGCAATAAAAGCTGGGGGAAGAAAAAGGAAAGGATGATGCTTGGAGTTATGGTATTTGTCTTCCCAACTAAGCCCTGCTTTCCTGGAGATGTCTGAACACCTGCCTGAATAGGGGAAGCATCGAAGGAATTCCTTATTTTGCTTTGCTTGCGTGCACGGCTTTTGCTTTACCTAGTAAACTGTCCTTACCCCAACCCATGAATTTTCTCACTTTTACACTTCCAGTTCTTTTCCCCGTCCCATGGGGAGGGGTGATCAAGGGGCTGTGGTGCTTAGTTGCCAGCTGGATTTAAACCACAACATTGTCTCAAAATACGTGAATTACAGCCAAAACTTCTATCTTTAGATTTTTCATCAAAAAGACAATTTTTTTGATAGTTTTCTAGACCCCGATAGAAAATGCAATCAAGGATGGAGGAAAAACCCTGAGCTGGAATAGCCCTCCCCTAGTTTCTTGTGGCCTCCTAGAACCACGAAAAAGTCGAAGTGGCAACTAGATATCTGACCAAAAGTCTTTGCATTTTATGCCCACTTTAGGTCACTAGAAGGTGTTTAAGTGGGGGTTCATTTTCTCCCTGAAGCATCTGCAAGACTCAGCAGTGAAAACACAACTAGAAGCCAAAAAAAAAAAAAAAAAAACCAAAAAAAAAAAAAAGAGAGAAAATACAGAAGAGAAACGAAAGAAAACACCGAAGACAAGACGCAAAGCAATCATCTCTGAGGTAAGGTTATCTCCTAGGACCTAGTAAAAAATATTATTAGGGTAAACATGAAGATATGACTGTCTAGCAATTCAAGCACAGTCTCTCTATGGGAGCTATATCACATTATAGGCTGCACTGGCTTAGGGATGGTGAGAAATCAAATTCTGACTGTGTGAGGAAGTCAGTCTGACATGCTGAGCATGATATGAAAGGATTGTCCAGGACATGGAGACTCCAGCTCCTCCCAACAGGACATTTGGAGAACTCTTATCACCTCATACTTCTCTCACCTGTTCTTGGAGCTTCCTTTTCCTTTGACCTACATCTTCCAACTCTCAGGCATATGGAGATTGTGGTATATGCCTTATAGAGAAACCCTTACAAAGTTTTTATGAATATTAACTTGCCAAACTACTTTTCTTTCCTTCCTCTCCAATAATCACCAGTCCAATGAAAATATTTGTATTTTACATAATGATGTAATGCCTAAGTAACTAGGCAAACAGGACTTCTAAAAGCCAACTTGTTAGGATGAGAAAAAGGAACATAACGTACAAGAGGTTTGTTCCTGAAAAGGGCTTTAAAGGTAGGAGAAAAGTATGTGAAAATTGATGTCACAGGAAATCAAAATAACTTAGTAATTTTTGAGAAAACTACAACACAGGTCAGCCTGGTCAGAACCTTGCCACAGATCTCTCAGCAGTGGTTTTATTAAATTATTTTTTCATTATGCGTAAAGAGAAGCTCAGTAGTTTTACAGGTTCCGTATATCACTCTTTGGAATGAAGTACATTCAAATTACTTCTAATAATTTAAGACAAGATCAGTCTTCTAGTAAGGAGATATTACTCTTGCTAATCCAAGTTAACTATTTCCAACAAGTGACTGATACATTACAAACTGTAAACAAAGCTTCTGCCAATTTCCTTTTACTTCCCAGCTTAATAAGATATTTTAATTGGCATTTTTCTTCCTCTTCAGCACTAAAAATTCAGGTTCTCACCCTAGGTCTTGCTATTCTTGAGTAAGGTTTCAATTAGTACACACAAAGAAACGTACAATCCTTTGCCAACATTTCCTAATACTTTACTAATTACACCTAATAGTTCAAAGCACACAGTGGAATACCTGGTACTCCTGTCACAGGTCACAGTGGATTTATGTGTGTATGTGTATATATAGATATACACACTCATATACACATATGTACATATACAGTCATATATATATATATACATGTATATATATATGCCAATCAAGTGGAGATCCAGAATCCTTGCAATCACTAAAAGCCCTCCTCTGTACTGTTCAGGTGAGAACAGAGCATACTTCACTGTGTCCTGCATCTAGGATCAAACATTTGCTGAAGACCTAAATCCCCTCACAGAGTGGATTTTCTTGGCACCCAACACAGAAGATACAGAAAAGGACTCCTTTTATGAGGTGAATGCTCCTCAGAAGAAATAATAGAAAATATTTTCCTTTGAACAGTAAATGAGTACTTTGTTTAGTATTATTCATAAACTATTAGGATAGTATTTTCAGACCTCTCCAAAGTCCATTCAACAAGCACAGACTGATGTATGACAAAGCAGAGTATGCACATTCTACTATGATTACTCTGATCAAAAGCCTTGAGATAGCATCACTTCAGGGCAAAACACCATCACGTCCTTTCCATATAGTTCCTCAAAGAGCTATTACCGTAAAAAGTCCTCCTGTTCTAACTGGAAGATCCAAAGTTTAGTTTCTCCCACTCATGGTTTCTCTTAAGCGATATAATTTTTTTCCTTTTCTGCATTATACAGGTAGTTGATACTAGCAAAAGATGACAGATTAGCAGTCTCTGAAAGATGAAAGACCTCTGTCTGGGCACATAATGGGCCACATCCTGATTTCTATTCCACAGTCCTGAATTCATCTTCATGTGCTTGAAGACCAAGCTGCAGGGGAAGTCAGTAACCTGAAAGACTAATTAACCTCTACAGCCATTTTTTTCAGCCTGTCTTCAGAGGCTATCAGCAAGATTTTTATAAGCATTTCGAGCGGTCATGGTTTTATGATTTATCTGATAAAAATAAGAACCAGTCAAAACACCTTTGATGGAACAGTTTTACATCAGAAGATGAAGCTTCATCAAATTGATTTTTTTTTTTTGTGGAACATGCCAATTTCTATTAAGTTTTATATGGGGATATGTCAAAATGAATAATTTCAAGTTTTTTATTTGATTTTGATGAAGTAAAATGTTTTGGTTTGACTTTATTATTTTTGGGGAACCATAAAAGGCAGGACTGGAAAGATCTAGTCCCTTAAACATGTTCAGCTACATCAGTGTCACTTTCTACAATGCCACACTCAGAAAAATCCTTCCATTTGACTGTGAACAATGGTAAATTCTCTTTGAGTAACAGTTATTTCCCATCTTTGCACCATTTTACTAATGCATCATCAGAATAGTACTTCCCAATTTATCTTATCAGTTGATCACATGATTCCGTATCTAACTATTGTTACCTTCATTTTTGGATATTATGGGATACCTTAGTATCCAACTGTTATAATCTTTCCCATTTATAAGTACTGTTACCCTCTTGCAGTAATGATTTGACTCCTGATTTGTTCGTTTGAATTTGTTTCTGATTAATGTATCAAATGTCTGGGTCTGTAGGTCACCTCCAGGTTATTTTTCAGACGCTTATTAACGTTTGATTATTTGTTCCAAGTTACACCGTTCTGGTTCTTGCCTGGATCTTCGTTTTAAGAACATTCTTTCTTCAGTCTCTTTTGAAAGTCATATTCTTAAGGAAGGGAAGGGAAGGGAAGGGAAGGGAAGGGAAGGGAACCTTTCTACTCTGGTTCTTTTAAATTTTTCTTTCTTATCCTCCAGTTCAGAGTTAAAAGTCAGGAGACTTCTTTTGAAGATGGGTAAGAATCACCTTGAATTCAATTATTTCTGTAGGATTAGGGTTTATCAATAATCAAAATGGAGAAAAGAAACATAGGCTAGTGAGAAGAAATTACAGTGTTGCTTTCTTGTTTATTTTTAAAAAACACCTGAAAACAGAAATCAGAGCATCATTTATATATTTTTTCATTCTCTTTTGCTATTGTTTTGTTTCCTTAGCAATAAACCTCATTTGGTTTAGCTGCACAGACTTCCAGACCTTTGTTCCAGATCAGATTGCTGTCACATGAAAAGGGGAACATTTTCTGTTATTGTGTACATAAAAGAACTATTTTTGGGTCTGATATATAGACAGTTATTTTTAAACTTTCAGTACTATAAAGACATAACTAGAAAGCTATAGAAGAAGAGCAAAATAAAAAATGTTGACATTGATGGGAAAGAACCCAGAATTACTGGGTTTTTTTAATCCCAGGTACTCTGCTTAGAAATCTGGCACAGATATAAAAGGCCATTCCTCCCAACAGAGACATTGGGAACCATCTCTGATGAAGTCCAAATTATAGAATAATGAGTGCAAGATCAACTCGATGTATAATACACTAATTTTGGCAATGTCATTTTAAAAAGAAAATAACAAGAGACACCCATTAACAATGAGCTCAAAGAGTCTCATTTTCAAAGCACTGAAGCACAAGGCCACTTGCAAAAATATATGCCCAATTACATGCTTAATCTGCATGCACAATTACTGTGACTTCATGTGACGCTCAGGTATTGAAACTCAACTGACCATTTTCATGCACACAACCTGATTTGCATTTGCAATCACAGTAAATGTACATTCAGATTAAGTGTGTAATTATGCATGCATTTTTGCACATGGCCCTGAGCTTCTAATATTTGGAAAAATCAGACCCTGAAGGCTGCATTCCTCTCTTGAATGCACAGAACTCCCACTGAATACACAGGGCTCCCACTGTCCCATTAAAAGGGTAACCAAGAGCGGAATGTGCTTCCATATGTTCTCACAGCACCCACCTTTTATAATTAATTTTTTCTTATATTGAAAATCTAGCCCAAATCCAGAAGTTTGTCTTTAAATAATGAGATCCTTTAACTGCATCACTTATACAACCTGCATTGAAATAGACACGCTATTTATCAACTCCTTGAAGTGGAGTTTACAAATTGAAATGCCAAGACATACTTAACTAATGCTGAGAACTCAACACCACAATACAATGCACAATAAAACACTCTTGTACTCCAAGAGTCATTTCTTGGTCTGTGCTTCATATTCATCCATGGGAACAAAAGGAGGAGGATAACTAGAATCTGAAAAAAAAACCCTAGAAGGTAAAGATAAAAACGAGAAAAAGCAAAGGATCAGTTAAGGGGTGAAGGGGAGTGATACTCAAATAATAGAGCAAATAACCTTTGATGGTCTAGTAGGGAGCAGAAAAGAAGACAGACAGGAAATCAGAAGAAAAGTCTATAGAGGAAGACTGGAATTTTATATTCAGGACTTAGCTGAACAGATTAAGAAAGTCAAACCATGGAAGGTAAAAGATGGCTAAACTCAGTGGTGCTTAACTGTATATGATAATAGTATTAATATAGGAGACACTTATGGAGTGCTTTTCAGCCACAGGCCTCAGAATTCTTTACATAAATGGATATTATTGCTACCACTTTACAGAAAAAAGACGCAAGGCACAGAGAGGTTATATCACATGCTAAGCACCAGTCATAAGCAGAGAAGTAGAATGTAGGTTGCTTACTTTTCTCTCTGGTTTTCCTAAAAACCCTTAAAGAAGGAACTACAATGACAGCCTAGTCCTTTGTGCACAAGAATTAGACTGCAGCAAAATAGTGGGTTTCTCCACAGGGGAAATTTGTGTGGTCACATGGGATACAAAAGGATTTTTTAAAATAGAAAATTCTAAGCTGTTATCTCAGAAAAGTTTTTAAGGAGTTTCACAGACAGTGCTGATGTTCAACTGTTCAGCTGTTCTGTAAAGAAGTAGCTTCAAATTGTGGTGCCTTAAAATAATTAAAATTTTGTGTGTACAAATATATATCTGTTATCAGTATTTATGTAAACCCAGCATAGAATTTGTTTGTGCAATTTAAATGGTCATCTTTAACAACAGGCATATAAAGAGAATTGGTCCTTTCTTATTAAGAAATGTTTCTTAAATCCTTGTAGTTGTGTAATAAAGAACTGCACTGTCTTATTAAATTACTGTTTATATAAACCCATAATAAATACCAATTTGTGCTTGTGCAAAGTATTTATTAATGGAAGTGCATTTTACTTATGTTTAAGTATAAAGAATCTCTTCCCACCCAGTTTTTAAATGTGACTCTCAAATGACTATATTGCTGTGCATTTAAGTTGTTACCCTTGCTCAAGAATTCCTATGCAATAAGAATGGGGCAAAGTCCAGGTGACCACTTTAAAAAAGGGCATAATGGCACCTTTGCATCTGCTCTACCTGCCTTCTAGGACCAGTCCTTACCTAACGTGTAAAAAGGTCTGCATGGAGGACATGGGCATGCCATGTGTAGAGAAGCAGTATTTGGGCATACGTATTCTTTCATACTCTCTGATCCTTACAGGGGACCATCATCTCTTCCCCAGCACCTTCACCTGCAGGAACCCTTGGCATGACAGCAATACATTAAGATAACAAAAGGAACCTGTGGGTATTCAGAGCCATGCTACCAAGGAAGATGGGAAACCAGAGATTGCCAGAGCAGGACACATATAGGATATAGCTGCCATTTCCTTCAGAGTCCAGTGAACAAATAGATTCATTCAGTGGTCTCAGTAATGTCTTCCTTTTGAGAGAAGCTCCAAGTCACAATCTTCAGTCAGTGATGTGCAGGGATGTTCTTAAACCCTCTGTCTCCTCCCGTAGAATAACTATGTCTTAAAACACGAGTCTTCCCAAAGAGTAGCAACATCAGAATTTGCAATCAGGAGCGGTCCTGTAGTGACAGAGGCAAAAAGAAACATTTAAGACCTCTTACATCAGTGAGGGGAGTCCCATGGGTATAGGCATGCCACATCTTTTGCTCCAAGAATCCATATCCTAAGTCCTGAAACCCTGTGAGAATTCATTATGGGGATGGGGGAGAAGTGTACAGTACCACGTCAATTTTGATAATTGCCTGTTGCATTAGACAGAACCGATGAAGAGGTTCTCTTCATTCACTCTTAATTTATATTTCTATTATTTATATTTATATTATTTATTTATATGTATATTAACAGTTCTGAAGATGAGAGTCACCTGTTGGTTCTGCACTTAAGCTGTATTTAATACCAATAGGAGTTTCTGCAATACAAATGCAATGCTGACAGTAACTGTCAGGTTTTCAGTAGTCAGCAATAGATATTTTTAGCAGCCTAAAAAGACGTCTTCTGGGGAGTGGGGGAATTTGCATTATTTCTGTAGTTTTGACCCTCCAGCAGAATGTGAAAACTGTCATAACTCTTGGATCAAAATTCTGCTGCTGTGTAAATGTCAACTTCTTATTCACCAAAATTTGCATGTACTGTTTTTAGAGGCCTGACCTGGAGAACTGATAACAAACACCTGGTGCTGATCATGTCCACAGAAAAGTCAGAATCAGCTCTGCTTACTGCTAATGTACTTTACTTGGGTAGAAATTGCCTCAACAACAGTGCAGTATGAGGTGATATAATTGATTACATCTTTCCCTATTCCTGCTTCTGCTGGGTGTAGTCCTTCCTGAAGATGGCCTTAAAAAAAGCACTGGTATCACTCACGTCCATATTCTTGTTGTTCTGCTCTGTAGTGGCACAATATATTTCAGAATGGCAACTGGTAAGGTAACATCTGCAACAGAGCTGAGATGTGATGAGCTCTACTAAATGAAGTAGCTCCTTCCCATGTTGTGTTACACTGAACACAACACAAAAATAAATATAAAAAATACATGAAAATGCAGTACTCATGTTTTACATTGGCTCATATTTGTTAGAGTGTTGAATAGAATTAGGATCTGAGCAGCAAGGATGTCAGAAAAGAAACTCCTTTGCTTAAGGAACTTTCCACAGTCTCATCTATTGCATGGAAAAAAATAACTAGGAACAAAAAGGATTTTCACAGGAAAATAAGAAAAATCTACTGCATTTTTGAGAGCCTTTTAACAAAGGCTCTTCTAGCTTCCAGTGTAAATTTTCTTAATCCTTGCTTTTATGGGAGCAAGTTAGACTGTGAGTAGTATTTAAATATAATTTTTCACATAATATCTAAGCCTGCTTTCAAAACTTAAGTAGCAATTTAGTTACCTGGACTTTATTATATATTTCTGCTTCAAATCTCACCTGTGATTTGAACATGTTTTGTCTTTCATTTCAATCCAGTTTCTATGACTCAAAACCCCATGCTAGACTAAAATATGGTAATAGAAGCAATTATGTTATTGAGTATGCAGCACTACTCTCAGGTTAAGGTTTCACACCTGGGTGTCATTATTCTCTCCGATATCAATTTATTATTTAAGGACTTATTATTTGAAAGCTCTTACAGTGCTCTGGCAATTAGTTGGAGAGATTCTGTCTGCAGTAAGTGTATTTATTTTGCTCTCCTAGCTTTTTGTGATAGAATAATTAAATCTGTTTATAATTCAGTAGTGGCAGACTCTTCTGAAACTGCCAATATTGCCCAGCCCCTCTTTAATCATCTGTAAGAAAAAAAATATTAGGTGGGGATTTGTATTGTACATATACACACAGAACTAGGAAACAGAAGTGTGATAAAAACCCATCTAAATATTTCAATTTTATTCATGTTGGTAGACCAAATGATTTTTGCACTGGAAATACAACAGTTAGGAACATTACATAGTAGCTTACCAAGGAAATAAAATTCCTCAATTTAAAGGCAGGAACAAAATTCATTTTACTTCACTAATATTAAATATGTAGTATCTATATTGTGGCATTTACATTATGTCGTTATTAAAGCTAGGCCTGTGCATGACAGCCCACTGGAAACCTAAAGTTTTGGAGACAAACAGCTCTGGAAGTTTTTTCGTTCAGTGCAATTAGCACAAGTAACTTATTATTTGCCCTCTTAAAGCCACAAAAAGCAGAACAATATTTCTGTTTTATCAAGGTTGTACTTATATTTGTTAGTGTAAACCAAGCTTCTCCTCTTTTGTTAATGGAATGGCTGCTTAACAAAGAGAGCAAGAGAAAGAGAGAACAAACACATGCACACAGATGTACATACTTCCGTGAAAATATGTGCATGTCTGTGCATGCGCATATGCAGCAGTACACCTTCATGTGTATTTGCGTCTTTATGCTCAAAATGTTGCTAGAGCTTTGCTATTTAAGTGAACACAGGAGAGCTTCAGAGAAATGTGGCCACGCTTACAGATCATCTGCGAAGTAATATAAATTAGTATTTGAAAAGGTGTTCAAATGTTCCTAGTTTATACATGGAATTGCAATGATTAGTGGACTGTAACAGGGAAAGAACCACAGACACTTTCTGTATCCTAACATTCATTGTCTGATGTATCACTTGTTCCACCTCTTATGTGGTTAACTCACCATAACTTATATGCACTTATTCATGTATGATTTTCACTACCTTATATACCTAGCCTTAGAAATAGAAGCTAAGTTTATTTCTATTGCTGTAAAGTTGCTTGGCTAGGTCCATATCTATATAATTACAAACACGCTTGTCTGTCTTCTTTACTACTTTGGATTTTATGTGCTTCTATTAAAAAAGACAGTAAAAATAGTGTGTAAATATTAAAACAGGGAAAGAGGGATAGAGAAAGTCAAAGGCAGACTGGGTTTGCAGTAACATGTCAGCCTGTCTTCATCCAGGAAAATAAAAATAGAAATTTGAAAATTTGTGACGTTTACCCTTGCAGATACTCTCTTACCCTAGAATGCTCTCAAATCCCCTTTTCACCTGATCTTGTACTCCAGAAGTAGTAGAGATGGAAGGAAAGAAGAGAAAGCCAAACACACCATTTGCACACTGAAGAATATTTCCCTTGGATAGCAACACAAATCGCAAATATAAAAATGGCTCCTTGCAGAATATTTACAAAAGACAAGTGAACACTAGAGTGTATAATTCAAGTTCATTTGGGATAAATAATGCCTAGAATGGAAGGTGCTATTATGGAAATACAACGACACCACGAAATATCAAGAAATACTAGGAGGCAGTTTTCTGTTGCCAAACAGTGAACTGATTTTGTGCAATGTCTAAACTTGGAAATGGCAAGTACAGCAAACTTCACATCATGTGTTAGAAGATCTTAAAAAATGACAGTTTTAGTACACAAAGTCCTTTATCTTACAGGTCACACCCACCACATGTTTAACAGTACCATTCACCTCACCGGTGATGCTGGTCAGGGCCATGATAATTTACTACATGCATATTCTGTCATGCCTGAGTGACATCTATCTGGTTCAGTTTTAGGGCACCTGTCACTGTGGTATCTGAGCAGAAGCATGATATGCAGTAACATGAACAGCTCAGTTACATGTTAATTTCCTTTAAGCATTTCAGTGATTTTTGAGTCTTTTTACACACTCTTTGGAAAGGGCAGCATTAAAACTAATAGTCTTAAATTTTCTTCTGGGAATTATGTGGCTAACTGACATTTAGAAATGGACTTTCGGCAGTTTTATTTGAGCAACCCACAAGACCACAACAGCGTAAAATGATTAACAGAAGTAAAAGAGAACACTGGAATAAAGCAACAAGTGACCCAAACCTTCAATGAAAACTCAAGAAAAAATCTTAGTGAAGGTCACATTCCCCACCATTTCTCATGTGTTAATTTGTGTGAAAAATAGATGTCAAAATTAAATATATCCCTAGCATAAGTGAAGATTATCTAGGAGACTTTTGAAGATAAACAAATAGCAGTTCATCAACAAGCTTTCACAAGGACAAGAAGAGCTGGACATCTTATTTTTATCTGACTCCTCTTTCATGAATAGTTCCATAACTGTAAGGGTCACATTAACGTATCTATCTAGAAAAGAAAAGAGTAGACTGGATATTTGCTTGAGTCACTGGCATTCAGAGGACTTTTATATCTTTAATTTCCTAATTTTAGCCATTAAAGTGTTTTTGTAATCAGTAGAGAGAAAAAGGCAGACCAATTCATGATCCTGTTCACCAAGTCAAAATGTTAAATATGAAGGAGGAAGAAGCCATGCTTATCTACGCATTCCTCAAGTAATGCTGGGAGTACAGGGAAAAGGGCTGAATTCATGAGTGGAATAATACCCTCATATCACACTTTTGTCAAACCATTTAAAGATCAAATTAAAGTGAGGACACCCAACGAGCCTTCATATATTTCAAATTTTGCTTTGCTCTGGTTTTGATGCAATTAAAAAATAATTCTCTTCCCACAGTGGTGTTGACCAGACTTATATTGGGTGCAAATAACAACTAAAAGGTGAATGAAAAATTATTGCACTTCTGTACAAAATTAAAGAATCAGGGATTTATGGAAATGGAAACATAAGAGAAATATCTTGTCTCTAAGGAAATCCAGCCTGGGAGGCGAAGTCAGAATGAGACTTTTAGCATGGTAGGTCAAGATTCCCTAGAATAAAAATTTTAAATATACTATCCCCAAATTAAGAAGGGAGGCAATAATACTGAGCCATATTAATCCTTTCTAGATTTTCTGCTTTATAAAATGACAATCTGAAAGATTATTGCTTGTCAAGCTGGCTGCTCCATATAATCATTCCTTGCACTGTCGGCCAGCATTGAGCAGAATATAGGAAATGAGATACATAACTTCTGAACAGAAGTTTGTAAAAATTGTTCTCTAGCTTATACACCAATTGTGTAACCAAAAATCTGTAGAACTTACTTTCTCTGTTTACAGTTACGACTAAGTGATTACCAGTAAAAGGTATTTTTAAGCCTCGATTCCTGGAATAAATGTAGAGTTGAGGTTCCTCTTGGGTGGGTAGACTTCTGAGGCTGTATACCAGGAGGTAGTCAGCTCACGAGATAAAGACTAAAGTCAGATCAGACATTTGAAAAACCTTTTCTTTCAGAAAAAATAGTCTTTTGGCAGACTAAGCCCAAGTAGTTTAATACAGTCTGTGGCAAGAACATATCTCTTCACAAAAAGACAGCTAGGAAATGATCCTTAGTTCTTGATAAAAGTGATAAAGATTTACTACCCTTATTCAGATTGCCTTGCATTTAATTATTTTTGAAGTGTTTATGTTATGGCAATTGCTCTTGAACACCTGGTTCATTTTTGCTATGTGTAAATACTTAGCCCACAATTTCTTAAACTTTGAATTAATTAATTTCCAAGAGAACTACTGATTTTATATCCAAAGCAATTAATAGAGCAGTCTAACTTGACAGCCACTCAAATGAGCTACTAAGTATAAAGGTTGTGCTCCTTTCCCCACTGCTGTTCCTGGGAGTGACTTCAGTAATTCCTGGATTTCCTATGGCATCTGTTCCAAGTGCCAAATTCTAGAGCTAAAATAAACACAAAGATTAGGCAGAAATTGAGAAAATAAGCCAGTAAGTTCTTGGACTGTTACATGACAAAGCTGTGAATTACTCTGTGGCAACCATTTTATTCAGCCCAATCTTTTGGAATAATTACCTCACTTCATCTGACTGGCCAATAAGTAGACACAGGATACCAGGGTGCTATAATGACAGTCCTCTTCCAAGCAACACTCTCTCCTGATGAAGGACAACATAATTTAAAAAATAGGCAGCTGGCATATTATCCCTGAAACAAAATGAATAAGTAGAGAGGAGGTTTTTCTTCTTTCGGTTCCATATTGTTTCAATCAAATGAAACTGGGGTGTGATGCCATCCCCATCAAGCTGGCAAGATGCAAGAAAAGTAGTTTGGAAGCACCAAGTTCCTAGACCTCTGCTACGCTTCAGCCATATCATTCCTGTTAAATTCAGCGATGAAATGATCAACTGCAAAGGAACTACCACCATTTTTACTTAACTGTTTGATATCCAGGCACTTGTGAAAAGAAGCCAATATTGACAAATTCTCAAGAGCCAAAGACTCTTATTTAGTAAGATAGCCACTTGCATTTATACTGTTGTTTTTAACATACAAGCCCTCAGAGTGTCCATGATGATCTGACAAAATGGTAATGTTATGGAAAGAGTAAGACCTGGGTTGGCAAGATTTTCAGTTGAATCACAGAATTGAAAAACTTCTGTTCCCACACACGTTGCTTTTCATCTAATTCAATTTCTCTTTTAAGTCAGGCAGCCTCATATACGCTTCATAGTTCCATGTATACTCCTGCTTCACTGTTTAAAAGTAGTACTTAGAGAATTAAGTCAGTAACAAAAATAAGAAGCAATTAAATAAAACCAGAAAAATATTTTTCCTGTGTACCAAAATCCACAGAGTATATTAACAATCTGAATTTTTATTTTAGAGTAAATACATGCTAATAGCAAATAACAAGAATTTTGTGGTTTTGTATTCTCTAGGTACCTTCTACAATTTAAGTTTCTGTCTTATGCACACTAAGATTGAATTAGATACTATGCCGTGTCATTCAGCTAAACAAGTTTCATGACCTTAAGTTTCCTGTCAGTTCTCATCCGTTTTCAACCTCAGAGTCCATTTTAATGTGCTTTAAACACGTTTTTTTTCCCAGTATTAGGTTTTTCAAAAATCCTACTCTGATATTTAGAAAACAGCATTGCCGATGAAAGCTATTAAAATCTAAAGATATCAGATTAATATTTATTTAGAAGCTACACATTCTCCAAACAGTGTAAATATGTTTCTCTTGGGTTTTGTTTTGGTTTTCTTAATCGTCACTGCCAGATTGTATACTTGGATGTGCCTGTAAGTCATTTCTGTGTCTAAACTGCCTAGACCTTTGTCCTAAACGCCAAATGCAGCAAACAGTTCCACGAAGCTAAGCGTATGTTAAATAATTATCACATTTAAATTTGCTATCTTTTCCTCATTTCATTCTCGTGCTTTCCTGTCCCTGCACGATCCTCAACTTCCTCTCGGCAGTTCTTCATGTCCCTTTCCCAGGTCCTGCCTCCTCCATTACTGCCCTATTCTATTCTTCTTTCTCATTTGTGTTTGCTTTTTCCCCCTCTTTCTTTCTCTCTCTCTCTCTCCCTGTTCATTTCTTCTTTCTCTTCAACTCTCTCTGTTGCCAACACTGTTTTCAAGTCATTGTCCTAAATGCTAAATGAAGCAAACAGTTCCACGAAGATAAGCGCATGTTAAATAATTACCACATTTAAATTTGCTATTTTTTCCCCATTTCATTCTCATGCTTTAATGTTGGTTACCTAAAAGTCCTGATTTATCATTCATTATGCCTTTCCTCTTCCTATATACAAACACTCCTGATGTTTCCTTCCTCTTTACAGGCTAAGTTTTTCTATGGCACTAATCAATTGACACTGACACTGGCTATTTCAAATCTCCTTATTTCAAAAGGACAAGTACTACAATGACTGAAAATTGTTTTATGCAAAACAAGAAAAGTTTCAAAGTCGATGACAAGATTGGTACGTTATGTTCAAGAAGGAATCATTAAAACTCAGTGCTAGAAATAGAACACAGCAGCAGGAGAGAAATAAGTGCCAATGGTCCAAAATTAAAATGACCTCTAAGCTCATAATTTTCCTCCCCATGAAAATTTTCAGAAAAAATAATAATGTCAGGAAAAAAATATTTTTCCACCAGGGAGTGGGGGGAAAGTGAGAGATGGGCAGATAGACAGAGAAAGTACACATTTTTTAAGCATCTCTTTCCTCTGATTGCTCCAGCTCATACCCACCTTTTTAAGAGAACTTTAGAAAGCAGACAATAGGGCTCAAAACTATTGAATATTGCGTATTTTCATGGCAAAATCACTATGGAATTATGTGATTGCTCTTTGAAGTTTCAGGTTTCCTGTTAGAAAATTATAACTAAGAACAGTCATTTTACTGCTCCATTTTAGAAAAATACTCTGTATGGGTTACTTGAAATGAAAGTTACTGTAGATGGAATGAAGCTATCTTTCCACACTGGAGTCCTGATCAGTAAGAGGCAGGAAAATAACCTTTTCATGACTAATTCCTTTGTGTGAGTGGGATATTAGTTCCTAAATTGCCAGTGTCATAGAAAGGAAGAGTACCACTGCTCATTTGCTTTATTTACCTGAGGAAGGGTTACTATGGATGCTCACTGACGGTCATTTACAAATTGATAGTTATTCCTGTAGGAATATATAGTAGTGTTATTTTCATAGGAAAAGTCATACCATTAACTGTTCTGTTGTTACTGTCAGGAATAAAAGCAGGTGTTATAAAGTTTTGCAATTGGCTGTGATGGTCATCTCTTTTCAGTATGATGAGACAGTGACATTTAGAAGATGCCAGTGCCTTTCCCTGATCCCCCAACTTAACCAGGAAAAAATAAATCCAAAGACAGCAGCATCCTTTTCTAGTTCTCAGAAGGGCAACTACTCTGAAGAAACCAGAAGTCAAGTACAGTTTAGCTCCACTTATTTTGCATTGACATACAAACTACTGGCAGAACAGAGGGGTGTGGCTAGTGTCTGGACCATTATCACCATTGTCATAATTTATTGTTTTAGAGAGGTTTCCTATTAATTATCTTGTAATTTCTCAGCTGTGATTTTGAAGCAGGGATTCAGAATCTGCGTAGAAAGATTTCCTCTAGGCGAAAATCCAGCAAGTAAAACAAGCTCAGAAGACAATAGGTAAAATTCACTGCAGCTACCTGGAAAGACCTAAACTATCAGACCCTGTAGCAGCATGGTCCTCCTGACGTCCTCCCACTGGAACACAGGCTAGGTAATATCTCGCGCTCGCTGACTGTATTTTTTTTGGCCCACAGCAGCTTTGTAAGGGCATAAAGACTCCAGAATGTTTTCCTGTGACATTGAGCACATCTCAAAAATAAAATGCTTTTTGATAGTCTTAGTCCAGAATGTCAATGAGCTTAGTCAAACATTTCCAATGTATATACTGGGTCTATGGGAAGAGGGAGAAAAAGAAGGGAGTTGCAGGCTACCAATATTTGAAATCTAAGTATCTGTAGAAATGCCAGAGCCTGCCTCCCGTGAATATATAAGACAGGTTCTGTCAACTTCCGTTACAAGTAGAAAACCCAATGTACTTTCAGGTGAAATACCAATACCTCTTTAGTTATGTGTCTCCATTTCATACACTACGTTCTGAGTTCTCCCTGAAACCTACAAAAAAACCCAAGGGAGTCAATTTGGGAGATACTTTTACAACATAAGATTTTTGTTGCTCTTGAGGCTTTCAGAAATCATCCCAAGTAAAATGAAACATATTTAAACCGTATGTGACTCGATAAATGTTTACACTCAGTCTGAGCAGTATTTCTCATTTTTAAATGCATATTTTACACAAATAGCAATGTTTAGTTCAGGTTTTACAAGCAATGTTAAGGAAAGTGTTAGACTAGTGTAACATAATATAAATAAGTCCTCAGCCCTTAGATAAACATATAAGAAAGGTAACAGCAGATATTGCCACTCACAGGAAGCCAAGGCATTTTAATATGTAAACATGAAGTTTAAAACAAAATACAGCTTCTCAAAGATTCCTGTTCTCAAAAAAGGTCTTATATAATGAGAATAAATAAATAATCCTTCATGGGAAAAAAAAATCCTTTTGAAAAGGAAACTGAATCTAAAACTAAAGTGGTTTAATTCCAACTATTGGCCATTGTGTCATTTAGGTTGTTTTTTCCTAAAAGCCTAGTGCCACAGTCAACCAGTTCATAGTCAGTGACATTATCCATGGTTACAATTTGGTTGATAATAAATACATGGTTAAGGAAACAGCTTTTCAACAAAGAACTCAATTTCTCCTGATTTTTGTATGGCCTTGCAACAGAGATGGAAACCCTTAGCTTGACATTAGTTTTCAGCAAATGTGACTTACTGAAGCAGTGCTCATAGTGTATATATCCTCCTGTCACTGCATGATCCTAAACTTCCTCTCGACAGTTCTTCATGTCCCTTTCCCAGGTCCTGCCTCCTCCATTACTGCCCTATTCTATTCTTCTTTCTCATTTGTGTTTGCTTTTTCCCCCTCTTTCTTTCTTTCTCTCTCTCTCCCTGTTCATTTCTTCTTTCTCTTCAACTCTCTCTCTGTTGCCAACACTATTTTCAAGTCACGGAAGAGACATTCCTCTTTCTCTTTCACACTACCTGAACACCAGTATGGGAGCAATGAAGTACAAGAAAAATAGCCCTTCTAATCCATTTTTGTGCCTGGCAACAGAGCACCCCAGAGCAGTAACTGCACAGAAGATCTCACTGAGTCTTCAAGTCCCATCAAGGAGACCATCACTGGTACATGCACCACCAGCCATCATGGAAGAGCTCTGAGGAGCAAGAGCATACTCATTTTGTAGCCAAAGATTCCAGAGAATTTAGCTGGCAAATTTTAATATAACTCTAACAAGCACATGAAAACTAAGATGTGTGTCTCATCTAAATTTCAGCAACCTTCTGTAAGAACAGCAAAAGGACATACCTGAAACAAAACATCTCCACAAAAATTCATGTACCACATGTGTAGACCTCTAAGTGTAGACAGAGTGCTCTCACCAAAGTGCTTGCAAAAAATATTGAAGCATGATATACTGTAATTTAACTTTAGCTGATTCTCAGAAATAACTGGAACACTTTAGCTGAAAGAGTCTCAAAACTTTTATATTTTGTTTAAATCTGTTTAGAAAGACACTTAGAATTAAAAATTTCAGTTGCAGCTGGCAAAACTGTCAAATTGATAAGTAACTGAAAGAAGATCCTACAATGAAAAATCAGTATGAAATCTCGGTTGCTGCCATCTCTGCTTGCATTGCCTGTAATCTTAATTACTTCTTAGAACCAGCATTTTGATCTCACTCTGTCTCTGAGATTGCCCTCCCACCATTTAGCTCCAATGCCTCAGTTTATATGACCTACTTGTCATAAGGAATACAAATGAATGATCAAACAAATAATTTAAAACATACCAAATAAAATTGTTACAAAAGTTTGGAGGTGTTATTTTGCTTTATGTTATGCAAATACTAGACTGTCTGACAAAACACCTATACCCTTACTAAGAAGTTATCTTATGTAAAGACCCATAGTTATCATGACTTTTAAAACACTGGTCACATTTAAATTTCTTTACCTCAACGGGGATTCAGTCCATGGCATAATGAGGTCTCAGTAACAAGACTCCAGACTTGCATGACAAATACCACCAGTGTAAGACAGCAGCAGTGTACTGCTTTAAAAACAGGCTTTCACCCCTCCTCTCTCTAGGGAGCACTGGAAAATGTGACCACCAGAGAAGCAATCATACTTGGGAGGCATGGGGTGGGAGGGTGCAAGTGTGGTGCTAGTAAGTAATAGTAAGAACAGCAAAAAAAAGTGAATTTATACATCAGTTACAGAAAAAAAACCAACCAAAGATAGTCCTGTCACATATGCCTGTTACTAAATATGATGAGTTTAATGAAGCTTTAGATGAAAATAAGGTGGAAAACCAGCCAATATCTTCAACACTGCAGTACCAGAGAATCCTCAGCAACAGAGTGAAGAAATAAGTGGAATGTCTTTTATTCTCTATTTATTGTGATACCCACCCAAAATATTTTATATGAGAAAGGATTATGGACAAAGAATACCTATCCAAACAGATCGTATGATTGGTTGTACTAGACGGACTCATTTATCTCCATTGAAGGAGGACAAGACCTTTATAATTCACTTGTGGCTTCATTGCTTGTGAATTATGAGTCTTGCCCCCTTACTAGTGGGCACCAATCTGTTATCCCAGCAGACTGCTGCTGCTGTTATGCAACTTTTTTTCTGCTTTATTGATATGTGCCAGAAGATCTCTGTTCGTTCTTATCTGTACCTCACAAACACAAGCAAATGTGCTTTCCTCTGACATAAAACAAGGGTGGATGGTAATATAAAGTATATCCAGCTGAAGTCCTTTGAGTATCCTCTGTACCTCCTTATATCCTTTAGAATTCAAGTACTAAATCATTTCTTAGAGCTGCAAAACCTCTCAATCATAAGAAAAAAATATTTAGTCTATGAAAAAGTACAAAATTTGCATTAGTGAGTATGCAATCAACAGACTTACTATATCTGCTGAAAAGTGTTACTATATGTTCAGAAATAATCCCACAAAAAATAAATATACAATTACTTATTGACAAAAAGGTACTAATACAAGTGCCAGAAAACTGTGAGGGGTGCAGAAGCAGAGGGCTACTTTACTACCTTTATGCTATAGTTATCCGTATCACCTAGTGCATAAGATTATCACTCCCAACAGGAGACGTGTACTCGGATGTGGGCTCTGTTGAAAGTCTGGAAGCCAGTTAAAGTTGATTATGAAATACACACGGTTCATTCTAATTTGTCAAACTTGTTTTTAAAAATAGTAACTGAGCTACTACATTTAAACTTAAGTGTTTTCAGTTCCATTTTTGAATTTCATGTCTGTTTGGTGACATTTAATCTGCCAGTGCAATTGCTGTAAAAGTTTAAAAAGGCACGACAACCATAATCCAGTATTTGTAATGTTCAGTTCATAATACTATCTGGCCTTACACACTGGAAGAGGGCAGTGATAAGTCTAGTTCAAGAACCATTATTATTTATTTTATATTTGAAAACTAGTGCTCTTTTTCAATAAACCTTTATTAAGCCAGTAACTGCACAATCTCTTTAGAAGAAATATGTTTGCCCATTTGAAGCTGCGGGGGACATTTTGTTTAGGATAAATTTAGTTGCATGAACTGAAGCTTGGACAAGGCATAGTCTGGGATACATAACATGTTCGTTACATTTCTCATGTTGAGGTGAATATTGTGTAACATCAGTTAATGTCTTCTCTAGCTTCTCTTATCCCCTGTCTATCCAGATCCCCTTACATAAAGTATCATTTATTCTAGTTAGCTCTACCTGCTCACCTGCAAGAAGTAATTGAACCCATGGGGCAGAAGACAATAAAAACTTGCCTGAAAACATGAAGTAAAAACAGAATGCAAAAAAGAGTTATTTAAAAAAAAAGAAAGAACATACAAAAATCAGGGGTTCCTTTTTGCCTGTTATTGTTGCAGGAGTTAAGTTCATGGCAGATACCTGGGCCATGCATCTTCATGCAACTTCATCCAACTACAGTTTCAGACATGTCATATTTTCTTTCAATTATAGCCGAGTTATTTAGAAGTATGGAGTTGTTCTCCTCAGAGGTAAGTGAAAAAAACCATACCACTTCGTTTCCTTTCCATGACAGAGTTGTTTCCTACTGCATTGTTTAGTATTAGAAAAGAAAAAAAAATAAATCTAAAGTAGATGTGATGTGTTAACAACTAAGATAAGGGAAAATACCTTTGAAACTAGTTAATCCTTTCTGGTTAATGAGGTCCTCTGGCATGTCAGAGTATATAGTTCAACAAGGCTTGTTCAGTTCTTTTGCTAATCACTTAATAACAGCTCAGGGCAAAATGCCTTGTAAATAATGTTACTTCTGTAAAATTGAGAAATTGAACACTAAGCTAGTAAAAGAGAGAGAGGAAGAAGGGAAAAGTGCAGACTCACAGCTATTAATATTACATTGGACGGGGGCAGTAAATAATTGACAGTTGTCATCTAGCAGTTTCTTGGTTATTCATGGGCTTAGAGTTAGTCCTTTATATCAGTGCCATCTAATCTTGTTACATCACTTGCACTCCTCAACTCAAACATTAATATGTCTGCTAGTGACATGTGATACACACTGGCTTTTCAGAGATATCACAGACTGCTGATCTGCACCAGTCAAGAGCAATGTAATTGACATTGGCAGACAGAAATATTACTGCCAGACTGAACAGTGTAAATAATAAAAAAAATTTCCTCCAACACTGCACAGTGAAATCTCCATAATTAGAGAGAGATCTCTTCAATCACACCCACTGAGCATCACTCCTGAATTAGAAAAGCAATAGACTAAATGGAAGGGTTCAATTCAATCATACTGAGCACCTGCACTCTTTTGATTATATATCATGTATCTACAGAGCAGGTGTGTGGGTTACAGTGAGGAGAAAGGGAAGATTACAAGTAAGTAGTTCAGATTTTTCTTCTGTTTCTAGTAGGGGAGGCCCAGCAATTTAGCTGAAGATACTGATATTTAGTAATAAAGCAAGACAAAAACCACTTAAATTGTTGCTTCTAGTTGCGTGACAATAATATGAAGATACAGTGAATGATCTGTGAAACTCATGTGGGAGGAGAGCTGGAAATAAGAGTGGGGTTAAAACAAAATGTCTACTTTGTGTGTCAGAGAAGTTTGCAGAAAACTTAGCTAACAAATGAGAAATAATTACAAGTCAAAGTCAATTTAATGTTATACATCATCTGCACCTCCGTACCACTAGTACAAGTAGGTATGCGTCAGTAGAGAGCCTTAACCTAAATTCTGACCAAGAAGGTGTGCCAGGTTTGCTCCTAACTTGAGATAGTGCTGCTTCACTTTACCATGAAAAAGGGGCAAGAGGGGAAAAAGGAGAGAGACACTGATTTATTCATCACTGATGGGGAAAAGCAGATACCAAAATTATGTAAGAAGCCATCATCAACTCAGTGAGACACTCAGACCCATCCATCTCTCAGGTGAAGAAGCATCATAGCTGGAGAGAATGAGTTAAAGATGAGGAAGTGCAATGGATTGTGAGGGCACAGAAAAAAGTGGAGGAAAGGAAATGCAAGATGGCAGAGAATTAAAACATCTTTCTAGGAAAGGAAATAGCATATTATGTCTCTCCTGGATTGGTTAGGACTGAGGAAGTATTTCTGTTCCAATAATTTCCATCTCTACTACAGAAACAAAACCATGATTTCCTCTTAATTTTGGGCAGCAAAATTTCCTCTTCTCTCTTTCAGCTGGGATTGACTGAGTACTACCCCTAGAATCCCTAACCTAAAAATGTCCTTTATAATTCAAGTTCAACGTTTGTTACAATATTCTACTATGCGTTACTAAAACCCAAGGTCAGTAAATAGACAGATACGGTTTGGTGGGAGGCTGAGCAGGTACAGCTGTATAATGTGGTGAGAGAGCTCTATGCTTCTGATGCAACAGGGAAAATGAGGGAAAGAAACATGATACTATCCCCCAAATTTGTCTTACTATAAATAAACTTGACACACTGCCAAATGTAGTACACAAATGCTTGTGTACAAAGATTAATTACATAGTTTTATAATAATCAGTAACTCTTACATATCAGTTTTGAAGCCAGGACATGAAGATTTAACAAAGATAATAGGACTGAATCCCTATATAATTTTAGGTAAGTGTCCCTTTAATATCCTTATGTGTTTACTTGGCCTTTACCCTATTTCTTTTTTTCTTTGATTAAATAACAGTTCGTATCTGCAAAAGTTTTTGTTATTGTTGTTTTATTTTTTTTTTTATTTCTTCTGAATTATTGCAACTACTCACCCCCTAAATCTAATCTTAAGGCTCTGGAGCTTCTTGTGTGATGATATGCTGTATTGATACAGTCCATGATAACACCATGTAGACACATGCCATGCTACCTATATCTTATGATCTGTAAAGATATCTCAAGTGTAAAGCAGTTACGCTAAAAGCAGTTGCCATATTAAAATAAACATTGATATTTGTGTTTAATCCTAAAAAACTAGGAGATTCTGAATTTACATTTCCCTATTATACATAATCATTGCCCATATCTCTAAAAGTTGACTACTTTTCTCTTTTCCCCAAAAAGAACATTACTGGTCTGGCTTTTGCTGCCTCCATATTGCTACAGTTTGATATGAAAATCATGAGAACTTTATAAGATCCACCTTTAGACAAAGTGACATAATAAAAAAAGTATGATAGCCTTCAGTTTCCAATTACATCCTGAGGTAAATACAAATTTAGATTTGCACTATTCTATGAAGATTGGGGGTACATGAACATGAACTGCTTGTCTTTTGTTCCATAACCAGAAAAATCTAAACACAATAGAGCAGGGTGCATAAGAGCAAATCCTTCAAATATCAACTAAATTCCATTAAATTCCTGTCAGTGACAGTTTTTTTCATATTTTAGGGCACAGAGTGACAGATTGTAGGGTGTCTCTTTGCTCGTTTGCACTAACTGTATTAGCAATCTGTGAACAACAATATCACTGAGCAGGGATGGCTCTGGCATCATACCTTTTTCCTTCACTCATGTGGTAGTTCTGTGTCTCTTCCTCCAAGACTCAGCTTTTCTACAGGACACAGAGTGTTTCCTAACCATGAGTCTCTTCAAGAGGAAACTCTACAGACTAAATGGACACAGTATAAGCATGGCTTGCAGCAGATGCTATTAAATAGCTTGTGTTCTGTGTGTTTATCTTTCTGAATTAATTCTGTAGGCCTTAAACAAAAATAATTATCTTCATAGAAGACATTCTTTGTATTAATAGTCCTTTGGTTGACACCACTGATAGTGACAGGTGGGTGCAATGTCTTTAAAAAAACCCACAAAAACAAAAACCAAGCATAAAAACGTGGTGTTCCCTGTTTAAGTCTAAAGGTATCTAGAATAATTGCCAGACAATTCAACCGCAGTCATCCTATCCCATCTTACTGTATTTTTACGTCTAACAGGCACCTCTGCTATGATACTAATTTGGGGGATTTGACATGAGTTTTGCACATTGACATATAACCCTTACAACTAATTAATTTGTTTAAATAAATAAATAAATAAACACAAACCTGCAAACCTAAAAAAACAACGCCCAAGCATGACAATTCTTCATATAATTATTCCAGTCACATCCAATCAGAAGTCGATTTGGATTTAGATTTATAGGGGCAGAAAGGGGCCGAGGTAGGTAGTAGCCCTTTCAGATCTGCACTCCAGTGTGGTGTCAGGTGAGGTGTCTATAGGTGACAGAGGTCCTTATGCCTCCCCAGTGGGAGTCACATTCAACAGACACTTTTAAATTGTTCATTGCAATTCAAGGAGGCATTGCTGTTTCCTAGGTGTAACTTTGGGAATGCTTCAGGGACCAGCAAGTGGCCACTATGTTGTTAAAGTGAATCCTTTATATGTTTTACCATCACGTGCTTAAGAATATCACCACAAAGCTGAGACTTGCCATTGCAATAAAGATGAATGCCACTCTTTAAGTGCATGTTTCAAAATAAATGGATTATATTAACTGATGTACAATTCCCCTCTCTCTCTGATTACTTTTAATTTGTACATTCATAAAGCCATGGATTACTAATAACAGCTATCAATCATTTTCCCTGAAACAGTTTGACACTAAGTGCTAGAGATCACAGAGACTTATAATGGAAACGCTGCTTGCAGAGAGCATACAAACACAATTGCATTTCCCCCTCAAGGATTTAATAAAGAATACTACCAGCTTGCACACTATCTCGATTCCCCAAAATGGAGTGAAACAGCCTTTGAGCACAGACAGAAGACCCCACTGGTGTTCCCCGATGAATTCCTGCAAGCTGTGTGCACCACTGCCTCCCGTCAGTCCACTTATGCCCGTATGCTTGTCTGACATCCCATGTCACACACAGTGAAAGAAAATAATTCCAAGGACCAATAAATACCGTGTTTCAATTCTAACAGAAAGGCCACTGATGTTTTTATATTACTAATTGCAATGTATTTGAAAGAAAAGAAAGTTCGATACTATGACCATGCCAACAAACTCAGGCCAAAGGGAGAGTAGTAGTACCAAGACATACCAGGCTACAGGTAGACAACTTTGGATGATCTCCTGCCAAAATCCTTTGAATGACAGGTTCAGAAGGACGTGCCTGAAAACTGCACAGGAGAATGTAAGTGGCTCTGAGCATCTGCCACAGGAGCATTATGAAAATCCAGACACCTGGAACAGCAACAGTCACACTCACACTGCATTTTTTAGAGCTGAATTGTGTTAAAATTGCTTGTTGTTTCCTTTCTTTTACTGCTTTTTCCTTCCCTTAGTGACCCTGCCCCTTTTGCAAAGATCACGGCTGTCATTACCTCTTCAAGTGTGTAGATTTCACCAAAAAGCAAAACCTAAATGAAATGCCATGCAAGTCTGAAGTGCAAATTCATAGCCTAGACTTCCAGAGGATGCAGCCAGTTCAGTTTCACTTCTCCAGGAACAAGTCTGGGACATTGATATTTTCATAGTCCCGTTTTCTTTCATAGACTGAAAGACAGACAGACAGGGTAGATTCTTCCCCTCCCACTATATACTCTCTTCAGTGACCTAGCACAGACTAAATGAGAAACAGAATACCCTTCCTTAAGGAAAACACTGGAAAAGCAACAGCAAAGTAGGATGTCTCAGTTTCTTACCTCACTCAAAAAAAATAATAGTTCATTAGTTAGCAATTATGTATTCTCAGTGGTGGAGTAACGATGCGAGTGAGCTAACAGGCTACAGCACAGTTTAAAACTAATAACAGCTGGAATATTTATTGGGTTAATCAGGTCAAAGCAGCCTGCCACCCAGAACTTCATTAAATGTCATCTTTGCCATTAAAAACAAATCCTAACTTGACTGGAGGGAGTGAGGGGATGTCTCCAGCACGGGCAGAAGCAGCAACCTACTTTGTGTGTTGACTTTCTGTGTGTGAGATATATAGTCAGCATTTCTAATGAATCTGCTTGGAGCGGCTGGAATATTATGATTTATAGCACCTTCCCACTCTCTATCATAGCATTTTATTAGATGGATGGGAAGCCAGTAGTAATGAGGTTAGGAATGAGAAAACATCCATCAAGCTTGGCTACATCTTCTCAGGAAAGACAACACACTATCTCGTATGTCACAGGCAGTGATCTAGGTCACGATGGTATAAAATGCGTGATTAAAACCAAGCATTTGACACTAGATAATAGGCATCTAGTTAAAAAATAGCTCCAGTGTTCCTGACTTTTAATTAAACCCGACTCATAAATATGCACTGTGGTAAATATACTGCAGAATGGGTCTTGTTTATATTCCACCACATAACAATTACCTCCAGAACGAACCCTTTATTTCACTACATGCTGTTATTAGGCAAGAGACAGTCTAAAATACAAATGTTAAGCCAGCAATGTTAGGCAGGCACACAATGATCCCATCCACTTCAATTGCTCGCTCTCCTTCTCACGCTTGCTACTGCAGTTATCAATCTAAAATAAAGCACCCTTAATCATTTTTAGCAATCTTTCAAGGCACCTTTGATTGCCTCAGTAATAACAGAGAGAGAGGGGGGCTCTTAAATATGGAATGGTAGTGCTCTGTAAATCTACCCCTTTAACGGGTTTATTCTTTTCTGTGTGGCTCATTTATGGAAGATTTTTTTTACGTGGCTTTGAATAATGTAAAGCTGACAAATTTGTGTACAGAAGCCACAGACAGTATGTAGGCACTTGTTCAGCAAGATATTTAACTGTGTACCTGACTTAAGCGCATGAGTCATCTCACAGAGGTTAACAGTCAATTACCCATTGATTGCTAACTCAACAATTGATCAATAAAGGAGTAATCCAGTTCCCTCATGGCTTCAAGAGGCAACATCCTCATGCCAAGCTAAAGGCATTAAGGTCAAGTTCTGTGTGTCAGGGAATTCTTGCTGCAATGAAGGCAATGGGAGGTTTTCGGTGCCAAGGGTGACAGGGCAGCAGGATACGGAGCCGGCTGCAGCATTTCAGGGTTTCATCCTGCTCAGGGGTTCATCCAGTGGTCTGCCTGGTAAAGCAGGGCCCCCTCTTCTCTGTTTAATGTCCAGGTGGAGGTTAAAGACCTAAGGGCATTCATTTCTACTTACAGGGGGAAATAGCAAAAGGTAAGCGTTTCTGTCTTTAAGGAGATTATTCTGATCCAGTAAATGAGGTACATCAATATCTGCTTAGTTGTGAGCAGGAAACAATCGTGGGCCTGATGGATGTGCTACAGTGGGTAAGTACTTTGGCTTAATCTCTGCACTGTTTTCCGTTGTAAATTAAATTATGTTTATCATATCAGATCCATAGAGTTATCAAAAATATTTACATGGATGTTGAGACAAAAGGGCATGCATAGGAGGGGGAAACACTCACACAAAATATCACTTGAGTTCTTATACAGCTCTTCAGGAACACACTGCATATTCTGTTTTTAAAACTTCACAGGCAGAAAAAATGACATTTTATAATGGTGACACATCTTGGTAAACATGGTGAGTTTTCTAGTGGGGCTGAATCATTGAATTTTATAATTTGCCCAAAAGACTTGCAAATTTGTGACTTCTGCAGTAAAATGCTGGTTTTCCCCTCTAGGGAAACCTTTGAAACATTTGCTAGCGGCCTCCAGAGAGCTGCATAGTCATGTGACGCTTCTTCTCTTTCCACCTGCTACACTGAAAGATGCCTATAAACACACAAGATATGTTTCAAAGGTAACTTTTGCATATACTCAATTACCATATTTGTTGGAGGGCTTTTTTATAGGCAGAGGGAGAGGACATGGCCTTTCTTATTTTCAGTGTAAAGACAGCTGTATCTATAATAAAAAAATCTTTCAAAGAAAACCTGTTAGGTTGCTTCAGAATAGCAGGGATGATTTCTGCAGAAGCTGTTGCACCAACACAAAGCACGAATTTTTCCTATGATGTAAGAAGAGTACATGCAGAGTTTCATCCTAAACAATAACCCTAAAACATAGACTAAAATTCACTGACCTAATTCACTTCATGATTAGGGTTCTGCCAGTGCAGAACCCTAACATAACCCTTTCCACAATCTTCCATTGAAGTGATTTGTCTTTTCTTTAATGACATTACTTCATATTTATTAAGAAAGTTAAAGTATTTTCAATAGTTTCTGCAAATTACTGAAGTCTTATTGGATGGAAATCATTAGTAATCAAGCTCTCTGTCATATGTTGTGGTGAAATATACCTTTATGGTATATTTAACAGCTTCCTATTTACAATGAATTTTAACAACAGGACTAATTTGCCTCAAAAAAAGGATAAACTTGAGTGTTAATAGAAGGTGGGCTGTGGTGCCATCCAAGTGCACCACTAAGGCTTTGGTACAAAACAAGAATAGTTTCTTGGATGAGACAAATACTGTGCAAAAAGACCGTGGTCCGCCTACTTGCAGGCATCATAATCCTTGCACAAAGAGATTTATCATGCTGGATTTTATTATGCATCCATTTTTCAGAGGAATAAATTACATGCTTCTTTTGCTGTGTTAATATTGCAGGCGACCATGACTGCTGTTGTACACTCCCTCGGAAACACATTCTATACAGTGCCAATTAAGCAGGAGGTGTGAATGTTGGCAAGAGGACTTCAGTATCTCAGCTAAAGGTCAATATGGCTACCAACCAGCCAGCATTTATTTAGTAATGGATTGTATAGTCAGTACTGGGTTGGAGTCCAGCTTCTGCTAAGGGAATTGAATATACAGTCTTCTGGATGAGAGCTGGTGCTATCAAAGGAACCATCCTAGTGTTTAGGAAACAGCTTAAAATAGTTATAGAGCATGTCCATGACCTCTTCTGTCCAAGCCAGTTTTTGCACTTTTTTTTTCTGAGTAGCGTTAATGTTTCAACATCAAACTAGTAGAATTTATCTATTGACACTTTGTCATTAAAACTGTACATAGACTTCGTTAGTAATGTTAGCTTCTCCTCTCCCTCCCCTTTTTACAGATGGCGAGAAACTCAAACCCTGATCAAAAACTACAGCAGGTCAGGTAGCTCGGGTATCTTCTAGCATCCAAGGAAAAAAGCTTATCTTTTTTTTAAGGTGATTCAGAAAATAACTGCCAATTTAATTTTTGTTTGCTATATTTATTGCTTCTTAGTGTTGAAACGAGATTTTTCATTTAGCTTTCTTCATATACTGCCATGAAACAGCTATTGAGACTTGATTGCTGACTTTATAAATGCCAAGAAAGAGTCTGAATGAGCTAGGAGAGGTCTGGGATCGCCTTTAATTTAGGGCTAAAAACTGACATTGAATGGAATGGAGAGACACTTTAGCTTTTAGGAGAGAACATGTAAGTAGATATTCACTTGTTTTCTTATATTCCAATAGAAATACTCATACCCTGCTCTCTGTAAACTTGGCCACCACTGAGAAAAACAAACAATATCAAGACTTTTCTGCAAATGAATTTCAGTAGACAGAAGGTCTCATCAATGTTGTGCACAATTAAACGCGTGTCCCTTTGTAGGCTGAGGTGCAAACTGTTCCCCTTCACCACCATTGCTTTTTCCTTGCCTCTGCCCCCTTCTGGACTCCGCACATTTAGGCAGTCCTTGCTTCTTAGATAGATTCCCTTGTTATCCAGCACTTGCAAAATTAATAGTAATCTCATCTTTCAAGATCATTTCCAAATTCTTCACAGTCTGCAAGAAGAAACTTCAAGAGTGTCATTTCTCACCACATGCCAAAGTCATAGATGAAAGAATTCATTCTTTGAATTCATCTGTCTGAAAAGTCACCATCCCACATTAAAGTTTTTCAGTCCGCACAAATTCATACAGTCTTTCAAAGGAAACACATAATCTTTGCTATTTAATTTTACTATTAACTGGGCTGAAACCAAAACTTTCAGTTTTTCGCATGAGCCAGGAAAGAGCAATAATTTCGTATTTGCTTATATCCTTGTATCTGCTCAGTGACAATGACATTTTTTCTCATTTTGTCATTGCTAATAGAAGAACATAATTTTTTTCTCAGCAGCAGCTTACACGTTGAGGGCAGGTCTGTCATATGACTTTCCAGACCAGAAGTTGCAGATGCTGCTGTTTCACTAGACCACTTGGCTTCCCAGGATGCCACAAATTCTTTATTAGAAAATTTCCAAGCAGCTCTGATGATGACCCTTATTTCTATCACACATATTACATGACGTGGCACTAATCCTAGCTTTTTGGAAATCACTTATTTAAAGAAAGAGATTGTTCTTGCCAAGCTTACTTGTGGCTTGGACCTAGCTCTTATCCAAGAAAATAACTTCATGGCTGCCTGTCTCTACCCACATGGTTCTCATTAATCTCATCAAGTTTTGAAGCACAAAGCATCCAAGCAACGAAGAAGGTGAAATTTTCTAGTTATTCGCAACTGGAAATTTTGTGCCTCTCTGGAACGGGTCTACATCAGGGCAGTATGCAAAAGCAGTGCATGAGGGCTCTTTAGTTTACACAAAGCATCTTACGTGCCCAGGGGTTCCCAGTACACAATCAGAAGGAGCTGTGCTTCTAAAGACCATTACGTATGTGTTCTTGATTGCTTTTCTCTCTGGCTGGGTGCCTCTTATCTCGGTCTTTTTGAGACAGCAGATAAAAGAAGCAGCTAAGTACAATTACAAGGCTTTATTCAGTTTGTGACTGACAGCAAAAAGAGGAGAGAGGACAAAGCAGTTTACTACATATTAATATTATATTGAATACTAGCACCAAAGCACTGATTTTTAACTGATTCCTGTATACCTGTCTTAGGCATTAAATGTGCAATTCTTTTACAGAACTCTACCTTTATTTTCCAGTATCTGAGTTTGTATCTACAGACACAATATATTACTTAAAGCCTAGTGATACTTGGACAACTGCCTGCCTATAAAAGTGCTTTCCGAGGGAGAGCTGAGTAGCTCCTACAAGTGCACCAGAAAGCACAGTTCTACACAGTATGATGCCCTTTGTTAGGTACGGAGACTGATCATCATTAGTACGATACAGATATAAAAGGCACATTTGAAATTCTCAGTCTGTACTTGGTCTGATCATAACAAAGCCATCAACCAACTCCAGTCACTAGGAGCAGGTATTTTGGCTTTTGAATTTGCAGAAGCCAAGTCTTTCTTACGTCACTAAGATGGAGTTAACTGACAGCTTTTCCACTCTGCAGACTGCAATAAATTCTCTGGAGATCTCCTAGGAGCCCTCTAATGCTGAGAGTGCAATCTTGCAATGTATAAACTTTGAGAGTCCTACAGACCAGATTAAGCATCCTTAACCTCTGTGTTGTCCCCCCTCCCTACCCCGGCACCACCCCAAAAAAAAAAGCTGATATCTTGATGGTGTACTAAAATCAATGTGAGGGGGAATCTGTATTTGTGCAGATAAGAGTATTAAAAAGAAAAGTAGCCGAGGTAAGGGACATTTCTATCTGCAAGCCCTAAGGATATTTCAAGGAGAATGCCTCTGTAACAGAGAGTGATATCACCATCAGCAAACAATATTAAGATTTTTGTTTTCATGATAATCTTTTGGCAAGAGATGAGAAGTAAGAGATAGGGCAGCATCTTCCTTGCAAGAAATCTAGGCTTCTCTAAGTGTCACTTTCCTAACAAGAGTCCCGACAGTGCCATTGTGTTTACTTTCTTTGCATAGAAAAGCTAAACAGTGAGAACACTGGTGCATAAGCCCTTCAACTATTGAGATATTGAATTCTGATCTTTAATAAACCAACACTGATTTACTCCACTGCTTCTGTTTGCTTAGTTAAGCTCCACCGGCACAGGAAAAGGCACACATAATTTAATCAGATTGCTTTTTTCATTTTAGTTTTATTAATGCAGCAAGCAGGCATTGAGCTCAGAGAATTCACTCAGTTCTCACCAGTAGAATACTCCTTCCTCCCTCAGACTGGAAGTTTCAAACAGTGAAAAATCGCGAAAAAACAGAGGAACTTATGCAGAGATGACACAAGGTCTGTTTAAATGGGACAGGCTCTCCTCTGTCAGTCTTGCATTAAAAACATGCTATGTGGCATAGAGAACAGGGTATTTAAAGAAAGCACTGAATTGTCCTCATTTCAGTGAAGCTGTGATAGACATGTCATTCTGTTTTCTCCCAGAAAAATCCCCCCGCTGTGGGACTCCAGGATATCTACCTATCCAGCTGCCTTATGCCATTCAGCATCCAGCACAGCCTGCTGTTCTTAGCATTCTTCTCCCACCTAGACAAATATAGTACTGTTGAGCTGTCACAACTGGAGACCTACGGATTTTCTTACTTTTCATGTTTTTCAGTTCACAGCAGCATTTGCCAAGTTTTTCCCATTCATTTCAGGGTCAAACCTTCAAAAAGGCACTTGCACTCATTTCTCTGTACAGAACTGTCATGGTGATTTTAACAAACAACTTTAAAATAAGGCGGAGCATCATGTAAGGGCAATTCCACACTGTGCCTGTCATAAGCTCTGAAGACACTTGCACTTTGTGTAGGGGAGAGCTCATGAAAGTCTTGGAGATTTCACTGTTCAAACAGTTTCCATTTACTTGTTTTCCCACCAGCCAACATTGTTTATCCTATTGTGTTACTCCACCTCTATTATATTTGATTGCATTTCATTTTGTAATATAAAGACTGAATTGACACACACATAAACGTTACGAATATAGGTATAATATGATTTTAAAAGTCTCAACCTCTCAGGAGCAACTGCATGATTCTGTTTTCAATTACAATGTTATGGTGTTTGCTTTCATGAAGGGATAAACAGCCTCTCCACATTTTCCTTTATCCTCAAAAGAACACACAAAGCAGTGATGTTAATTGTCAAAATTATACTTCCTCCTTGACGGCAGATCTTCACCTTAATGAAAAATCTCACAGGACAAGACAGGGAGAGAAGAGGAAGTGACATCTCTTTCTTGGTGTAGATTGTTCTTTATAAAAAAAAAATATTTGGAAAGTGGCATCATTATTATTTGGAGAACAGAAATTACTTTTGAAGCAAAACATGAACCTTTCTCCCAGGCTATTTGCTGTTTCAAATCTCCTAACTATGTTCAGAAACAAATATAACTGAAGTATATTCTTTATCATATTTAAATCAATCAGAGTTAAAAGTGAGTTTGTGCTAGAATTGCAGGATGACACATTTCTACATGTCTCAAAGGTTTTTAACACTGGTCATGAACATATTTTGTTCTTAAGGCTATAGTGATAGTTGTATTGCTAGCCTCTTCTTATGACAGATCTCTGCTTACTTTTCGATTCATAATTATTCTAAAAGTGTCTGTGCACACAGCATCCGTGTTGTTGGGGTTTGTAGTAACTCTGTTTAAGTAAGAGTAAGAGTAAGAGTAAGAGTAAGAAAGAAACACTTCATTTTGGTCTATCTCTATGATCATCTCCTAAGTACTGAATGACAAGTAGACAAGGTAAATAAAGGAAAAAATACATATTCATAACAGCATAAGCAGCCAAATATTTTTAGCCACAACTTTCAAACTTAGGGGCAAAAGAAAAATACAACTAATGAATAATATCCCACTACTTGGAAATTCTGAGCACCTAGAGACCCACAAAATCCTTTCCATTAAGCTGGTTTTATAAGATTTTTCTTATGAGTTTCAAATCAAAATGTTCAATGTTTCCTGAAGCATGAAAACACCTTTAAGTCTTTGTAAGTTACTACATAACTTACCCAACCAAAAAATAATGTTTTTTAATACATTAAGTTAATGATTCCTTAATATTATAGATCCATTATCAACACCAAGATTTCAGCATTTCAACATGCTACAGATAATGTCTGGAGATTGTCCAATGTGTTTTTACCATAAATCATCCTGAAGGTGCTTTTGTGTTCTAAGTAATTTCAGAGACAAAGCTACCATACATGTTCATTTTTTAAATGAACATTTAAAAAATCCCCCTCCACTTTCTTGAAATATGCTGAAAGAAAGAAATAAAGCAGGGACACAAGTACATTCACAACAAGGACCAACACTGAACTTAATTCTCAGTTCCTTGATCTATAGTGCTTACCGAATGTGTGGTAGCATTCTCCCATAGAGCTTCTGAAATACCTAGCTATGTGGAGACAGCTGTACTGAAAATATTTTATTAGGCTGATTTTCATCTCAAAGCTTCAGTTTTTTGAGTTTTTACCTATGAAAGTCATAGCTGGGTTCTGTTAAATCTCTGGAGTTTATAGTTTAATTTCACACCAACCTAGCAACAAAAGAGAGAGTTTCAAAAGCAACATTTGTGGAATGCTGTACTGTGAATAGAACTCCAGAAACATTTAGTGCCTGCTATAACATATAATCAAGTGAAAAAAAAATAATTTAAACATTCTAGATTAACTTTTTTACTCCGTTGTTTTGTTTGGTCAGCCACAAAGCCATATACAAAAAAGAAAATAGTTATCTTGAAACATTTGCAGGAACTTGTTCCTTTCATGAAATAAACCTGTCATGAAACTAAAATGTCATCTGTCATAGCAAACACACTGTCGCTCCCTTCTGGCAAATGGCTCAGTCTTCGGTCTGCTTGTCTGCCCACCTGATGGGATTGCAGAATATTGCTACAATGATGGGCCACTTGTACTCAAAATATTGCCTCCAAGGGTGCCCCTCCAATTTACGTTTAAAAAGTTTACTGCTCCCCCCATATGACAAACCAAACCTCTAATGATAAATATTTCAAATGAGTGTTTACGGATGTTCTGAACAACGTAATGTGAAGCCTATTGACATTCAGCTTTTATGCGATGGAAGTTGGATATCTTAGCAGAATGCATGTGTTACTGGAAGAATCTTCTCAGCCAAGTTTGGCCATGAAACAAAGATGCTGAAAATACTTCTCGTGCAACTTCTTTGACTCTTGATTCCTCAAAGAAGTGACTGTCGCACTAGTTTACAGACAGGCTTTCAAACAGACTTATTTGCCTAAAAATATTTCAGGTTTTGCTTATGTATAACATTCAAGGGGGGGGAACATGACGTATAAACTATGTGTAGGAAGGTCTGGGATATAGCATTTTCTAAAATAAAGCGCCCACAACATTTTCAAATAATTCAGTATTTCCCACTAAATCTTTTCAAACACGCATGCAGATATCCCCGTGAAGGATTCCACCCTGGGGGCCAAATTGGGTGTTAGAGCAAATACATGGTATCTCCGGTTTTTATGGCTATGGTCAAAGTAATTTCGATAAAGCTGTTTATGGTTCATTGTTTTTAAAAAAATACTGATCAAAAATGATCTGTTAAACTCAGTCTATTTTAGTCATAAGAAACCGTGCCACACACTTACTTTCTCAGTCTTTAATCCTCCATTCCCTATGCAGCATCCATGTGCAGTCTCTCAATCTGCAATTCTGAGGCATAATCCCATACAAGTACGGTATTAAATTCCATGGTAAACCTGCCAGAGGAGGGCAAAAAGGATTAGACTGCTGCAGTTTAACAAAGATTCAGTGAATGTGTCACTTTAAAGTCTGCCAGGTTTTGACATGAATAGTTACTTGCAATCCAAATGTATTACTTATCTAAGTATTAATTACCTACTGAGGAAAAAAAAAAAAAGTTATCCCACAGGAGTAGCCTGAATTTTACAGTATGGCCATTTGTAAGTAAATTTGCAAGGCTATGCACAGGGAGCTAAGGATAAACCCCATTAGTGAATAAATGGATTTGCACATTTTATACTTGCATACAGCTTGGAAAACATACCTTTTCACGTCTTAGCCTGAAGATCGAAGGGCTTCTTTAGAGCTGCTGCCTGCTAGTACCTGGAAAAGATGCTAAATATCCCTATTGCCTGTACAATATAGTCCAATGTTTACAGTAAAACTATGTATATGGTAAAAAATCCCCAAACTGAGAATGCACCAAATCTTTTTTAGCTAAAGACCATGTAGAAGATGCAACTGAGGCACAAATAATGTTAGAAGAGGATGAAGCTAAAGGTGCCTTAAAATCCTAGTAGAAAACAGGTTACTGGAGGGAAAGAAATTAAGTTTCCCTGTTTTTCAGACATTTACATATCCCCGAAAGACTTTCTTTTCATCACCTATTTTCATCCCTTTCCATTACTTTCACTTCTTGCATTTGTAATTTTAAGCTTATTACGTGTTCCATTGTCTCAGCATCATTTGCCGTTTCTCTCCTTCATGAATATACATTTTTGCTTTCCTATAGCTTCTGTTTGCAGTGTCAGAACTGTGTCGTAGGGTTTCACTGAAGAAGTTTTCATCTTTTTTTTTATGAACTTTTTTTCCATTATTCTTTTACAAAGCTTTTCTCTACCAAAAATCTTCATTTCTCCTTCCTCCATGGGACACCTGTATTTTTAAACTATGTCGTCATTCCTCTACCCAAGACCTAGCTCTCTACATGTTGCAACTAAAACAACACTATTCATTTGCACCATCTCTCTCTTTCTCAGGTTACCTTCATGATTTTTCTGCTTTGTCGAACAAGCCCATCTCCTGCCTTATCCTGTTCCATCCACTGGATGGATGCATTGTAATGTCCTTTTATGTCAGTGCTCCTGCTTTCAAATGAACTGAAGTCCTTTATGTTATTCCCTAATGTCACTACTAGATCCCTCTTTCATCCTCAGCCTCTCTTTAGCACTATTGTCAGCACTCCAGCCCTTTCTCCCAATGATCTTTCCTCTGCCTCAAGCTTCTACCCTGTACCCCTTTTCAAAACAGTGATTTTTTTTAGCCTCTCTGTTTCTCCTTCTCTCACTCTCCATCAAACCTCTGCAAGCTAGTTTTTAGCTCTCCTCACCAGTGAAACGGCTTTCACTAATGACATTTTACAGAGCTAGAGTAAATAATTTAGGGGCAACGTTAATAATGCACAGGAAAGGAGGAGAGGAATTAGGAGACACAGGAAAAGAGAACTTTTCAGCAGAGAACCACAACAAGATTGAGAGATACAAATACATTTTTCCTTATTATCTGCTCTCCAGAGAAAAAGACTCATATTCCAAGAGTGATATATAAAGGGAAGCGAGATGAAGTCTGATGCTCAATAAATGAAGGACTGAGAAGTGGGAAAAGGTTCATAAAATGGATCAGGATAAAGTTACAGAGGAAGATCCTAAACAAAACCAAGCGGGCTTTTCTTTACTAGAGCTTGAAAAGAATGAAGAGTGACTAACAGCCTCAAGAAGGGGTTATGGTTTCGTAGTACTTAGGATAAGACACGCAGCCAGAGATCATTATGCATTTGGAGTGCTTCCTATTTTTTAAGTCAATACTTCTCTCAGATACCACACACACTTGAATTGACAGCAAAAGTAGTCTGTTGTTTCATCAATACAAATCAAAGCAGCTTGATTTAAAATGCAATGTTTCCAGTAGTAATTCAAGTATTCAAAAGCTATGTATGTTCTGCTCAGATTCTGCTTCTGACAGGGGCTAATGAAATACAAAATGGGTACAGACTGTTTTTGATAGCACAGGGACCATAAAGCAGAACTGCCCATGTACTTTCCAGAAACTTCGATCAAAACCAATATTTTCTATGGAAAACCAAACTTTTCTGGAAAGAAACTGAAGAGATTTTCCATGAGAAAAAAATTGAAACCACGGCTCTAGAAGTGAAAGTGAAGTTTATAAGAGCCTCCCACAAAAACTGTTGGGCCTGAACCAAGTAGCCTGCTCCTGAAAAGATGAAAGGCAAAAAGGTTGAGTAAACTGATTCAGTCTTTCACTATCAACAAGGCTGGAAAATTACTGCCAATATCCATCTACCTATTGATTAGAGTTTTCCAGGTGACCAGCCAGAAAATCAAGCAGGTTGGTTCCCCCAGAACAGTAATTTTACTTAAAATCCCTTTCCACTAAAAATTTAGTAGTTCTAACTTTCTGGCCAAGGGCTGGTATTAATTCCTCTACGCCTCTTAAAAAAAAAGAGGTAATGTTTACAATTTTCAGCCTTCTAGCAATGGCAGCATTTATTTTTGTAGTATAGCAAGTGGGTTAAAAAAAAAAAAAGCAGGATGTTTATCAAATGTTTGGTTTAAACTACCTCCAAATAAAATAGGAATAAGAATCATTCCTAGCCTCAGCAAATGAAAGCCAGTGATAATCTGTATCCTTCACAAATAAAATGTATGCAGCAATAACATGATTTGCCATACATCCTTATTAGATATCTGTTTTTCTATACACACATGAAGTAAACCAAAAATGCTAAGTATCTTTAACAAGGGTTCTTTGTGTAGGAATTTTTGTTTTAAATTTAGGCCTTTTACCCTCTCTCCCTCATTACCCAAGGTATTGATCATACTGTGTCACATGTGAAGTCATGACACAACGTGAAATTACTTACTTGATGTGCCAGCTGGCTAGCTTGGAAAACAAGTTTTGTCTCAGATAGTTCAACTTAACCAAGTTACATAAAAAGCAAACATTTTATATAGTTTTGTGAGGTGGAGGGAATGGTAAGGAGGTGCTTGCTAGTATTTACAAAATTTTGAATGTTGTGTTTCCTGCTGAAGAGGAGGTTTAATTCTGAAGTTTTTAACAACTTGCAGTTTTAATGTTTCTCTATAACTATATAGGTTACAAAATCCATCTCATATAAATATGTTGTATCAGGCTAATTACATTAAAGTAAAAAACAAATTGTTTAACTTTGTACGCTTAGGAACTCTTATTTTACTTTAAATCAAGTTCACTTCAGTTAAGGATTGAATTAGCATTGCCTAAACCAAGCCTAGTTTAAACCAATCTGTAAACACCTATACAGACACACATGATGACCAGTTAGGAAATGAGTATTGATGAAAATAAGAATGCAGAAAAACCCTAGCCTATCTATAGCACAAATTACCTAATGGGAGTCAAGAACACTCGTTCTTCTGTGAAGAAGCTATGCTCTGAAGTGTATTAAACTCATACGACTAAATAAATACATGAAGTGATATGGGCCCTGAAATCCTTCGTCTATCGCTTTGTTCTATGAAGAGTCAGAATCACCACTACCTTTATTCTTCCATTACTTCTTGCTTCTGGGATAGGGAGCAGCCCAGGTCACACAGACTGTTTTTCTTACTGTGGTCAACTCTCAGATTACTTGGTACTTACCCAGCTGCCGGGTAGCCTGTCTCCCATAATTTATATCTGTGAGAGGACCCTCTACTAACTATAAAGCTCTGGGAAGTCCTGTCCTCTCTATCAATAGAACTAGATGCCAAACTCACTGAGCCAGCCTTGTCATTAAAGAACTGAGAGAGATGTCTTAACTACAACTTATAGCCACTGTTTGGGGAAAACAGACAACAGTACTGCACATAGCCTTATTTTTCTGTTTAACTGGAAATTTAACATTTTGCTCTGCAAGCAAAGCTTCTTATCACCTGTACTGTAGTTTTTGTTGAAGCTTGAGCACAAAGTCTTTTTCACCTAAATCTTCTCTGAGTGAGCATATGCCTTCAACACAAGATGAGCTATGCTCCTAACCAGGGTAGTCTAACTGAAATTAGCTAAATCATGTCAGTCAGCAGTGCAGACAGCGTAATTCAGCTTATTGCATAATGTTAAACATTATGACTGGGAAACAAATAATGAATTTAAGCCTGGGCTACCAAGACAAGTTTGTATTTTCTTCACTCCTGTACTAAGCTGATCCAAGTTAGGGGCAATTTTTTTTTCTTTTGCTTTTGGTGAAGGCAGTCAACAGTAATGCAGCCACACTGCCTGGGACCTTCTGTGTCATAATACAGCATCCCTGTCTCCTACATCATAGTTACATGCTGCACTACAATAACAGAATCTACACTTCCCTTAACAGCTCCACAAACCCACCAAAGGAAATGTAAAAACATGAGTTTTAATCCCATGAGAAACATTTTATTGTAATCTGTTCCCAGGTAGGGTTCTGAGCTACCATCGAGGAATAAAGCCTTGATTTTTTTCCAGAGCATATTATTAATTATGTGCTTGGCTTACTCCTCTCTGATAAGATGTTTTGTGGAGGAGTTTTTTAAAGCAGTTATACAACAATCTTGATTATTTGAAAAGTTTCTATGCATACAGTTTTTAAACATTCCATTTTAGGAAGTTGGTTACGAGAAGGGCAAATAATAAATAAGATTTGCTCAAGTTCGGAAACATTTTCAGCTTCTATTGTCATTTCATGCGATGGTGGAAACCATCATCTGCATCCTTGCTTGTGGATGCATCAATCCCTATGACAGTGACAGAGAGAGATGGGATTTCTTAGACCTGGTTTGTCTGACACAGCTCCACTGGGTAGCTCTTTGAGCTGAGAAGTTTATCCTTTCAGGACTACAACGTAAGTAGCGTATCCTTGTCTTTTGGCAAGTGTTGCTACTGCAGCTTTACAAATAGCCTCTTTGCCTCTGAGAAACTGAACTGTCGTGGGATATCATGCTTTTTGTGGGGAGAATTAATGAGCAGAATTGTAGAGTCACAAAGGTCAGAAGGGACCTCTGCTGGATTAATAACCTAAAAGACAGACAAAGATCACACTGCTCTGCAGCTGATGCTTATCTGAAGACTAGCTACAAGCAGTCATACCATTCCCATAAGCTACAGACTCATACACACTAATGAGAGAAATAACTTGTACAACAAAAGTTCAAAAACCCACTCCCTGGAGCAGAACATGGACACAAAGGCAGGCTACACCACAGTCACTGGATTGCTAAGAGCATATCCAACACAGCCCTCCAGAAAACAGAAAGCTTGTTGCTTTCTTCCCCACCATACCTGGCATGCAGGAGCAATGGGAGAATTCGAGGGGGGTGCCACCAGCAGCATGCTGCCTCCAGCCTGGGGTAGCCACTGAATCACACCTAGGCAAAAAATCCTCACATAAAGCACAGACATTCTTATGATCTCAGTAGTTTCCATATTAATACACTAAGCACTCAGGATTTTTTTTGTTTATGTTCTGAGGTTTTAGTGTGAGTTCATTAATTAACCCAGTAAATTTGCTAATGAATATTTTAATAGTTCTAATGTGTTGCATATGCAAATTGAGTCTACAGAGTGTCACCTGGAGAAGAGCTACTTCAACGTTTGATTGATTTGTGATGCAAGTTTTGTTTTGCCACTCTTTCCCTTCCTCTAGATGAGGCAGGTGGCTTTCCAGTAATAATCACATCCTTAGCCCAAGTTATCATGGAAGACAACTTCACACGGGCAGTGAAGGTTAAATATTTTTAAAATGCAAACAAAATGAATTTTTAAAAGCTTCAAAATAGCTTTGGATTCAGAAAGCTCTTTACAATCCATGGGCAGTTCTCTTTAAGGAAAGATGTTCTTAAGTTATGCAGACTTCTCATTTGTCAGTTCAGAGATTTCTCTGCCTCCTCTGCCACACAGTCTGTATAATTTAAGGTGACTCACTGTACAGGAAAGTTCACCTTCCATTAAAATGTTTTCTTTAGTAAGCACTCTCCTGGAAGTGCTGTAGTGTAAACATGAGTGACTACGAATACGAACATTTATTAAATAGTGCTGATGAATTTTTCAATACCTAAGGGAGTGCAATTCACAGCTCAATCATTCAGGCCATTTTAAGTGCTGCACAGGACAATTCCACTACATCTTCCATTAATATTTAATTGCCCATTTTATTCTGTTTACCTTTTTGGTTAATATATAATTTAAACCCCTTCTACTAAAAAGGAGGGGGAAAAAAGAGAACAACTGTTAGCCTGCTTTTAACAAATCTCTGGTGAGAGCTTTTCCTTCATTTAAAATTCATTGCAAAGAATTTTTATTTAATATCAGTAACACAAACCCCAGGTATTAAAGCAAAACTTGGAAGCAACAGTTGCATAACAGTCCTGACATTGACTTAGATTTGACTGACACTAGTTTCTAACTGGCAGCCTTTGACAAAGCACCTCAGCAGCCTGGGATGATATCACATAGCTTGGTCACTTCCAGCAGAGAAAAAAAGCCCAGTTTGACAAAACCCACTCCTGTTGCACAAAGGTTGTTTCACAGGAAGTAATATTCTTCATGGTTTTGGTGGGGAGGGAAAAGGGATTGCAAAATATAACAAAATTTTCTTTGTTCAGTTTTACAAAAATTGAGGATGTTTACAGCTGGATATATTACACCATGGTGGATAGGGAAAAAAATGCTAGATTAATAGGCCTGAAAATGTTTGGGTACAGTAAACTGGATATGAAAGCAACAGTCATGTAAGAGTGTTACACTTGTTCTTCATTGCTATTCATTGAGATATCACAGCATATCACAATCAGGAATCTAGTAGAGAATGATTGATGTATTAAGAGCAGTAACAGGACTGCTTTTGAATTTGGAACAAAATTAATAGCAATGGTACTTAAGCTTCAGTTATTATTTTGGGAATCACACGCAAACTTAGATGGGCTTAAATATTGACAGAAGTGTTCCAAACTATTCAGAGGCTGTATGTTTGATCTTGCACTCTCTCTAGTCTTTAATATATATAAAACAGATTAGGAGTTAACAACCTAAGATACTCTATCACTTTTACCACCTCCTGCCCTAAGAAAAGATCTGTGGTTTGTGGAACTCTAGACACACTTTAATAGCTGCCTCGTGTACTCCTTTGGCTTTGCACAAAGAGCATTGAATGAGTACAGAACCGACAAATATGACTCGCTCTGAGAAATAAAGAAATTGTTATATTGCGTACTGGATTAACAGTCCTTTTGTAGCCTCTATTCATTTAGCAACCACGTTATTTTAAATTATCCTATAAATGTATTATTCTTATATGTATAAGATGGATAGATAGAAGTAGATACAGACACAGATGAAGACGCATATGTATATACGCAGAAAAGTGCATGTATATACACATATACATACGCATATATATACATACATTTAGGTATATATGTATATACATACTATTTCTTCACAACAGAGAGCTATCCTTCAAAGGAACTTACTTTCACAGTTTTACAGGAATAGTAAATTCTAGATATTACTGTGCATGCTCCGAGTTTCACTTAGCTTTGTCTTTCAAAACCTGGTTACCAGGGAAAGGCCAGCAAGGCTACCATGTGTGCTGTCCTTGTAGAAAGTTATTTGTGTTCTTTTCAGCTAAGATATGTCAGGTCATCTCACAGCCATTGTTTACCAAATGTCTGTTCAATATGGTACAGAATGTGAGAAAAGATAAAGAGATTGGTCATGCCGCATTTTCTACTAATGCAATAAAAAGAAGATGACTAATATTTTTTCAGGTACATAACTTCCACCCGTACTTAAGTGAAATCAGGGGCAGAGGATGCATGCAATAAAAAATCAGAGGCAGAATCCTGACCTATTCAAATATTGAGAATTTTTTGGAAAATAGTAAAATAATTATTAAAATAATTGAATTCCTTACCTTTTTTTGTTCACTCCCTTCTTTTCACTTTCTTTTCCAGTCACTCAGGGTACATCTACACAGCATAATACCATGTCATGGAAATAGATCTAGATGAGGTACTAGAAAGCTGGTGCATTAAGCAAGCATTTTGTCTAGGTAAAATATGCCTTGCTTTTCAGAATTAAGTATAACATAAAAGACTTGCATATTCTTATTCACAGGATCAGAGTCTAATTTATGTAACACCCTGATGAAAGTGAGAAAATGTGAGCATATTATACAAAGTTAACATGATTTCAGCTACTATATTTTTTAAAAAATGAAAGGAGAGACAAAAAGCTTGAGCAGAATAAAACAGTAGATCTTCAGTCTTCAAAGAGGAGACATATCTAGTGCTGGAAAATATTTAGATTGCTTCTAGTACATGTTCATCAACCTTGGGAACGGACTAGGCATACTCAACGGCATTATCTGTGACCTTGCTTCTTAGAGTTAAAATCTCAAGGTAACACTGTAAGTCTGCCTCTTCACAAGCGAACTAGACGAGAATTAGCATTTCTGTCTGCAGTAATACATGGGCAAGGACAACGTTGGCAAGAAGTCTCTACGTTTAATCACCAGATCAGGAGCAGCCAGTCAATACAATCATGGGGAAGGTCACTCTGTATTTGAATCCTCAGACTTTATCATAGTCTAGAAAACTAAACCAAGTTTGGCTGAAGTTCAAAGGAAAAATATTCCCATTAGAAGCAAAAGAAGATGCACTCAGACCCACACACCCCTTCTCTGATCTTAACGATATATTTCAAATCTTCAGTACTTCCATATAGCAAGGCTTCAAGCAGGTGCAAGGTCAGCAAACAGTAATTTCCTCATTAACAGTCCCAGCCATGAGGATGTGTTTCTTCCTCTGCATGATCAATGTGCTGTGACATGCTTGCTAAGGGCCTCTCTCTGCTTCTGCCATTTCCCATGACCTCCAGGAAAACAACATGTGGTGCCTGCTCCAGCTCTTTGGTCGGTTTAGAACTTGTACAGAGTAAGTGCCAACCACTTATGGTCTCATTTCCCCTTCCAGCCAACCTAAAACACTGATGTTCTGCAACATGAAGGGCAGGCAGTTTGAGATACAAGCTTATCCTCTCTGAACTCACAAAAGTAATACTTAAGCTATAGACTCACCTGATGAAATAAAATGTGTTTTTATTAGTGGCTTTGTTATAGCCTGCAAATATACAAGATAATCTGTTGTTTTGGATTATGTTTTTTGTGTGAAATCTAGCTGCCTGACCTACCAGTAAATAACTAGATCTTGTTACTGTATTTACATTTAGCCAGACAGTAAAATGGAATTTACCAGTTTCTACTCTTAGAGATCAGAGTAACCTATACCATTTGAGAAAGGCTAGTAATCTTCATCCAATAATCAGAGATGGTGTTTGCATGCTAAAATCCATTTGCAGATCAGAGCAAATGAATTCATAGAAACTACTCTACCTGGTCACCCAAGAAGCAGAGTCTTTCTGGTTTGATTTATGGATGTTTTTCTAAGTTTGCCTGAACAGCAGATAGACACTGCATGTTATTGCTCTTCCTGCTGTCTAGGACTATCTGCAAACTGAAGCAAGAAAGAGGGAAAAATTCATTCTTTTGGTTTGGTGTTTCTCCATTTGTGGTTTACTAAATGATCAAAGTATTTTTGGCCGTTGTTTTCTGATTTTTTGTTTGTTTGCTTTATTGCACTGTAAATTGCTAAACACAGAGATGTTTAGAAGCTGTTTCCAATCATTGTCTGAATTTCACATTCCTTTGTACTTCCTCTCTAGGCTTAGCACGTCACTAGTTAAATATAGTCTATTCATATCATTCTCCTTTTAAATGCCTTCAAATTCTACTCTCTTGCGCCATAAAGCTGACCCCAAATGGGATGCATCATTGCTTTTTTAATATCTGTAAAGTCAGCTGCAAATATTTTTTAATGTCCCTGATATTTTCAGTCTGTTGACTCTAATTCCCCTGTCATTAGCAGACATGTGATTATCAAACCTCACAGTTTTACCGGTAGATGTTCGGTACCAGTAAAGGCTTTTACTTTCGGGATTGATACTATGCTTCATTCAGTACTCATTACATAAGCATAAGGTCTTAATTTTTATCACATGCTTGTAATTTTTTAGAATTTCTCTAGTCACTTTCATGGATTAGACGCAAACTACTAGTATAGATTTCAAGCACAGCACTACAGGTTTAGTATACAAGAAGATAATTTGGGTCAGTTCTGCCATGTTGTGTAACCTCAGCTGTTGCTAAAATGCTTTCTGACGTTTAGTGCTGTGTTCCCAAGCAAACCACATCCATATTTTTTTTTCTGACCAGTTTTGTCTCCAAAAAGGGCAGGTGCATTTGCTGCATGCCATCCTTCAGAAAATCAACTCACTCTAACATGGTCAGGTGCCCTTGTTTTGTGCTGCCTGAAGATGACAAGCAATAGAGTGAAGAGTGACAGAGTTGGGCTCCGAGGAAGGGGGTACCTTTTCATTTCCTTTTCAGGGTACACAGTATACAGGGAATGCAGACAACATTGTAAGTTAGAAAATAATCACACCACACCACTTACCTCATCCTCAACAGTCATACAGTCTTACCAATGCTCATAGGAAGCAATACAGTGGTCCTACAGCACGTAAAATCTGATTCCACCTTGTCAGACCCAGACAGCAATCCTGATGCTGCCAGGCTGGGTGTTCGGAGAGCTCTGTCTGCTAACGTTGCACCTTCTGCTCCGTTTCACCTGAAGAATAAGTAGGACACTATATTCATTCCACACACATAATAATAACGCTATGATTCAGAAGACAATCAAACATTTGAAACAGATCAGTCACAAATGTCAGCATAAGCCTGGATCTGCAAACCTTTTGTAGCACATACTTCTGACAACATTGTGTAAATATAAAAGACAAATGTTACTTTAAAATGTCCCTAGAAATGGGCCCTGTACTTCAACAGTTAACTCAACTTATGCAAATATATTACCTCCTTGAAACACACTATATCCATGTTTATCCTGCTGCCTTTGTGACAGGATCACGCCAGTAAGTTGAATGTAATCAGCAATTAGCAGTGAAGTTTTCAAAGTAACTTCATATAAGTAGAGAGCTCCACAACAGTCAGTAATTAAGATTCACTTTATTTGTTCCTATATATGTGCCTGTGCACATCTTTATAGATGTTCCTACATGCAACCTGCATGATTTGAATGCATTTCTGGAAGAGGTCGATCTAGATCATCTTTCCAGTAGATCTTTCTGGAGAGGCTACATGCATGCTGCCTACATACTTCATAAAGGAAAGGCAGCCAATAGATGGGGAAATACTCACAATGAGATTCCATGTACAAATCTTACTGCCACTGGAGTACGCACTAAAAACCATTACTGAATCAGAGGAAGTTCTATGGCACTCAACACTACGCACACAAAAATATTTTCTTTCTCTTACATGTAGTCTAGTTTCTTCATACATAGACTTCACATAAACTCTGAAAAAGTTAGAATTATACAGAAAGTTTCAGAAAAAGGACGGTTTGCCATATCGCTTTTGAACCAGATTGGGACACAGTCATGCAAAAGCACTGAGATTTCAGTAGAGAATAATTCAGAAAACTCTTGAATTCTTTTTTTCAAATGGTGCAAAAACACTCTTTGCCATCAAAATAGAGTTGACAATTCTCAGGTAAAAATTAATTTCCAAGCCAGACTTAGAGGGAAATAAAAGGAAAAGAGTTAAAGGAAAATAAAAGGAAAAAGTATTTACTTTAAAGAGTTACAGAAAGAAAAATTCAAAAATAATCTGTTCGCTAAGTAAACTAAAATAAAAAGTAGTTGATGCCCTCAATAAAAGGGGCTTGGGCCTGGCTTCACTTCAGGGTACGTTTCTATTTAAAGCTGGACTTTTTCATTGTGAAAAGTGTTTTCTGGCAAGGAGGATTCTACTTCATTTTTAAATATCACTGAACAGCTTTGAAAGTTTTCTTTGGCACTGTAGATGTTCAGCATTTATAGGCAAAAGCAGAGAAGGGTGAGTTTGAGTTTTAAATGATGTTAAACTAAAATATTGTATTTTTCAGACCGACACTCATCAGAACAGTTTTCTCCTTACCATAACCAAAATTACTGCTGAGAAGATCAACAGAGGAATTTTTGTATTTTCCCTCAGAGCTGGACTGATATGAGGAAAAACTATAAGGCAGGTCCTATCTCTGCAATACCAAGAGTCTTGTCTTCATACAAAAACTGCACACACCTGTTAGACAGTTTTTGTGCTAATGCTGCAATGACTCTGTATTAAAAATTAGGACTTTTTTCCTTATGTGAGTTTTGATGTAGCCTTAAAAAAACCCTAGGATATAATGTATGCAAATATAGGATTATCTGCCAGCTTGTGGTTTCATTTTAAAGTAAATTTCTTTACATATGTAAAGTATCTGCCATATTCTTCTGTATGTATGACCAGTGATGCAAATACATTACAATGGTCTCACATACATTTCCAAAAACAGGGAAAAAAGTATTTAAAAATTCATAGATTTTAACTTGATCATTTTCTCATCTAACTTATATTTATGCAGTTGTATCAGTCAGTTCATTCAACACATCAATATATACGTCCACTGATGACGCTATTTATTTCCAACAAATACAAAACTTGATTCTTTTCATAGTCTTGAAATGATTGTTGGAAAGAAAATAAATGACTCTGTACCGAATATTTTCTTTCACTGAATTAAAATTCTCTGATGCATCTTCTTTCACCAATGAGGAATAAAGATGCATTTTTAAAGGTAATTCCAAACAGTCCATTTTGGCTCAGATATGAGTACTGAGGTACAAAAAGCCGTACACAGTGCTTATTTGACAGAAAATGTCTAGTAGCAACAGTAATTGAGCTAGTTTCTTTTATCCCACATGTGGGATAAAATATAATTAGTACCATGGATACTCTTCCTCTGCATGGAAGAGCAGGTTACAGCAGTGAAATACAGCACGTACGTCTCACCTAAACTAAATTATGGAGAAAATGGGATACAAATAAAACATACGTATACAATTTCCAAATGAGTTTGTGAGAAAAAAAAAAGGTCTTTCCTACTTTTAAATATATGTGTTCTTTTTGGTATAAATCTGCATGTTTGGCAGGATATGTTCTTTCCTACTTTAAGGTTCATGTTTCACGGCTTATTTTTGGTAGTGAGCAGAAGCATTCTTCTGTACTTAAACAACATGCACAATAGGCATGCCACCAAAACTTGTCAGATAAAGAAATAATGCTTTCTTTTAGGTATGTGTCTCTTCACATCACTTTTTTTAATTATTGTTACAATCCGGTTTCAGGGTTTCATAAGAAATAATATTAGGTAACATTAATAACTATTTAATCAGATGATTTAAGATCCAGTTTGGAGTTAGATTTCAATTAGCTTAAAACAAATGGAAGTATGCATATGTCAGAGAGAAGGGTGGGAGCAAATGCAGAGAAGGATATTTATTTTGCTTTGCTTGACTGGTTACAAAGGGAGAGGAAGATGCACCTCCCCAGCTCTGTTATATACAGCCTTTGCTTTTTCTCCTGATTTTCCCCCTCCCCTACACCCCGACAGATGGGAAAGTTACAGCCAATGCTAATTTAGATAACATCTAAAGCCTTGCCTGACAAGGTAAGTTCAAATTATGAAGCAATCCCTTCACACAGAAAGAGCTTGTTAGTTAGATTAGTGGTGGATTGGCTCTGTGTGACAGCTTGTTTGCTAAAGGTGAGCTATCTGCATTTCCAATGCAGGCAAGCCATATCATCATTTAAAGTAAAAATAAAGATGTCATTTCTCTTATTTGTCACAGAGTTCATGTAATATTCCTTCTCAGTTTTCTTCATTGTTGACTTCTTAGGAAAATAGCAGCAACTGTGTACCTTCGAGTGAGACACCTAATTTTGTTATGGATGAACATAGTGTTGTGACAAAACAGTGGCACAGCTGTCATAACAGCTGTCACACATTAATCATGACAGTGACAAATAGCATAATTACTTTATCTGGAATATCTAGCATGCACACTCAGTATGCACCACTGCAGCATAAGCATATCAAGCATGGTTTAATTAAAAGACATCAATACAGGTTAGTTAGACATGGTCTTGGAGACACTGATACAAAATGAAAATAAAATTATTTATCAGTTCCTTTTTAGGGACACTCAAAGACCAATTACTTAGTCAACAGGGTAATTTGAATCTCTTTTCCTAATCAGTCCCTTTGATGCCAATTCTGCATGGTGAATTGAGCTACTGGCATGCATGTGTTTCTGACCCAAAACCTCAGCTATGTAGCATATTCAATGGTTATCCTTTCTTCCAAGGTGGATTAAATGTTCACATCTGTCTAACATCCTTTGATTGCACAAAATGTAGCAAAATAACAAGCTTCATTGTGTGCTGCTGGGTAAAACTTTTCTTTCCCACAGACTGTCTAATGGAGATAGAATAGCGAAGCTTGTGTCACAACGTGTGCTTTGGGTTCTGCAATTGCACCTGCCAAGGCTTAGGTATTATGTAGCAAAAGCCCATTATAAAAATAACTACCATTGAAAAATGCAAATCCAGCTCAGGCTCTAATTTCAAACAACCCAAAGCATTAAGAGGTAAGTTTTTGTTTCAGGACCCTATCCAGTTCAAAGTTTCTTTACTGTAGCGTCACTCTCTGGGTCCACATGTGTATGCAGGTTCGCAGCTGTTTTGTTTAGGCTTTTTTGAAGATAAAATACACCCACAAAATACTGTTTCCAAGGATTGCTTCACACAGCAAATTCCACTGGTAATTACCAACTTGTAGTATTTTGACTTTTTGCTCCAGATTTGTTAAGCTCTGCAACTCATTGAATTCACTTATTGAATTTCTAGGGGCAGTTCATGAATTGTACTGAAGCCGACTCAATGAAATATTAATGAATCAATTTCCATAGACATAGATTCATTATCTCACTGGATGGCATCAGAAAACACAGTCCTGCAGGCAGTATCCTTCCACCTGCCTGCCAGAGGATTTCATTTTATTATTCAATTTTTAAAGCCCACACTCAGACTTCTTTATAAGTTTACACCAGTAGCTTTTCAATCTCTTGCTCCAAGACAAAATTAAGGGGGAAATATTGTAATATTATTTAGCTGAACCTCAGTAATCCATCAAATGTGATTTCCTATTAACCAGCAAAGCAAGATCGTCAGTGATGTGCTATGGATCACAGGAAGCAAAGCTTTTTCAAACACAAGAAATTCTTTCAAAATATGAAAATGTTTTTTTTTTTTCATTAAGAGCTATAAAGGGAAAAATGAAAAAATATTTTAGTAATTGGTTTCTGGGGGTAGAAAATTTACATTAATGAATCCAGGATTTAATGACTGGATTTAAGATTTTTATGCTTCTGCAGAGAAGCTATGTGGAGCTATAGTCTGCAGAAATGCACACGACATCTTGAAACCATTTCAGCCATATATATTTTTAAGACACTCCATGGTTACCCTGTCATGGCTTGCATAATTACTCATTTGTTCTTTAATAAGTACATATCTACCAAACGAACTGCTTGTGCCTGATTCTTTTCTCACTTGCTTCAGGTTTGTAATCAAAACCATTGCACTGACTTCCTCTAGGTTAACCATGGAGGAAAGACATGGCTCATCTCCTTTGGCATCCTGGATTTGGTGGACCAGCACATGAGATTCTGCCACGGTCATAAAGCAGAAACCTCACTGGCAGATAAACTGCTTTCATTAAGTTTGGGTTCAGTGGAGTTAAATGTTGGACTCCTACCTGAATTAATTTTCAGGGTATTCTTTGGTGTAACCAATTGTAAGCTAGAAGATGAAATTCCAAAATCCTTCCTCACTTGCCTAACATAAGAGACTTAATGAGGGAAGTCTTCATTCTTCCTCTATTTGTGTTCATCAGATACCTCACAGAAGTACTCTTTTTCCCTAACAATGGGAACCAGCAGGCTTTTGGTGTGAAAATTAGCAGCTGCTGATTGTATTTATCTCTTTGACTAAGAGGTTTATTATTTATCTTCCCTGTTGCAGTGCCCATGTGGCAGCACTGATATTGAGCAGCTGGACAGATTGCACCCTGGAGCCACATCTGCAGCTCTATAGATCAACACCACTTTCATTGCCTCAGTGCTGGAGAAGTTTATCTTCTGTCAGCTAGATTTACTACTACTTCATGAATTGTTAAGGGTTTTCCCTTCCCCTCCCCCAATTTGATTTTCAAAGCGTGTTAGTGTAATCTGGTACTGATTGTTAACAGCTGATTAGTTAAGCATTTGCTTATTTTTTTTTCTAATTAATAGGAATTTCCAGTTGGTTTTGCAAAGATGAATCTTGAATGGTGAAGAGAATAAACAGCAGTAGCTCAGTGAAACTGGGAAATGGCAGTACAGGACTGCAAGCTATAAAACAATAAGAAATACTCAAACACATGAGTGCATCAGGGATCATAGGTGTTTCAGTCATTTCTTAGTATTCAAGTTGACCAGGCAGTAATTACTCACATTAGGCCTTCTTTCCTGAGAAAGTTGAATCCTAACTTATTTGCTTTCCATAAAGAACAACAAAAAATGTACTTTGATGCCGATAGTAATCATACTGTAGTGAAAATCTGTATGTTTTTCTAATAGTTTATTTAAGGAACAACCACTTTAGACAAACCCATGCACCTACACAATATTACAAAGTTTCTATCCAGATAGCTGTCATACCAGCAAGGCAGAATCCAAGACATTGTTTGGGCTCGTTATCTTGGAACTTGGCTTCGCAACATGGTTTTCCCCACTTGTCTTGTTGGCATCAGTGGACTGCAAATATATCAGAGCAGAAGGACTCTTCTGCCATTTTTTCATTTCATTGCTTAAAAGATGAAAAAAGTTACACTGCTTTCCCGCTTTCAGGAAGATTCTAAAATAAAATAACAGAAAACCAGGAATTCTCAAGTCATTTGAGGTCAGTTCAGCTCGGGAAGTAAGAGCAGTGTTTATACACATGCCAGTTGTGTTCAGTTTTCACCTCTGTTTGCAGACCAGGGAAGTTTGATGTAATTCTTATAATTCTGAGGTAAATCTCCAAAATCATCTGCTGTCATGCAATGTCTCATGAAATGTAAATTGTGTTTGTACCTAGTTAACAGCATACATCTTTCATTCCTCCAGCCTCCTCCTTCCCTAGCTAATATCTTTGTGAACCTAAACCAGGAAGACATGGGTCCCCATGCCCCACCGTTTAAGATAGCCACAGTTCATCATTAGTATGCTCTCTGCATTTCTATGAGATCAGATCTCCACTGCAACCTGACATGTGTAAGCCCAAAGGAGAACTCCCAGCAAAACTTGACTGTCTGTACATAGTATAAAAGACTACTGTAATGGAATCAGAAACCAGAAGAATTTTTTAAAGGAATGGAAAGAATCAGAGTAGAATTTGATGTGTGGTGAATGTATCCAAAACTTTTTTATCACTCGGTATAGGCTTATACGAAAAGCATTGGGCAGAATTCCACGGAGAATAGTGGTTTCAAAACAGCGCTCAGAAGGAAGAGGGGCAGAAAAGTCAAACACTCTGCATGCTTAAATAACCAAGTAGGCAACAATGTAGAAGGTCCCTTTTTCCTTCTCCACAGTTTCTAAATATTCAAATAGCTCAGTTTGGTCTGTTCTTTGAAAAAGATATTCTAAATGGCCATTTCCAGTGTGTTGGGATTTTGTTCTTCTGTTTGTAACTACAGCTCTATCTGAATATTTTTATCAAAGCCCACAGCTGAGTCACTACAGCAAAATTCAACAACCTTTTCTGACAACAAAAGAAACATAGTGAGTCCTTCTTTAAATATTTTTGTGTTCAGCGATGGTATATTTTTTATCATGACTGGTTAACATTTCATTCCGGCTATCTGGAATACACTGCATCTTTCCAATATTGAAATTGAGGGTTATAGAATCCTAAATTAAAACAGCGCTGTTTTCATACTGTAGCACGCAGTGAAGTCTAGCCTTGTGCATAAAAATACAGAATGAAATATCCAAATGATTTTTTATTCATCTATATAAATACAGTACAGGGAATATTGCTAATGAAGTGGATATCAGATTACCTAGACACCTTAGGAAAAGGTTACCACTTCATCTTAGGTATCCCCTCAATCATTATGAATTACTGTTGTGTTCTGTGTAAAATTAGTGATTTTAATTCATATGGTATTCATGAATATGTCAAACCTATACCCAGAGCGGTACCTATCTAAGAAGAAAACCTTACGCATGACCTATTCCCACTCCTTCCATGAAGGATGCTAGTTTTAATGCCGTAGGTGCACATGTATGTTTTTGTTCGTCTTCAAACTGCACAGAAGGATCAGGCAACAACAGACTTTTGAGACAGTCACCTTTTTAACAACCTCTAGCTAGCTTCGTCAACCCTCACAGTTGGCAGATTGCGGCCATATGGATCTGCAGACATGATTTCTTGTTCAGCCTTCATATCATCATGCACAACGTAGGGTGACATGACAGATCTATGCCATGTGCAGGCCTCCATATTCCTCACTGAGATTTCTACCACCTGGGCTGGTCTGCAAGAGCTACAGCAAAAAAGTCTACAACTTTTCAGGACAACAGTACATTAAGACAGTCTTTGGACCATAAATTTTTCTCTTTTGAGAAGCAGAGCAGCTACTTTTAAGTAGATATTCTCCAGCAACTAGTCCTCATGTCTAGATGTCTAGTTACATTTCTTCTTTGATAATGTTGTATTGGCCACTCTAAGTGAACTTACAATCTTCTCTAAATATGCCAATGGAAGTAAGTATAAAGAGACTCATTTTTTGCTGTGTATGCACATCTAGCATAGAAACATCAACAATGCCCATATGCAGCAGAGGATAATTCTGATAGAATTAAGAATTAAGTTTTGGAAGCAAAGGTGGAAGGAAGGGAAAGGAAAGCAACAACACTGGTGTTACTGTGTTGTGGTAGTAAAGTTCCTCCAAAGACAATATTCACGTGGGTGGGCCCAAATAACCTCCATAGACTGTGTAGTTCATTATTGCAGAGCAAAAAGACTGAGAAGTCTTAAAAAGAGTGGACCTTTTAATTTTTCGCCACAGGAATATGGATCATAACTTGAATGTTTCAGGGAAAAGGAAGATAAATTCTTGACAGCTGTTTTTTGATCCAAGCTTTTGTATCATGTCGTTAGAGTTATCAAATAGAAGCCTGATCAACTCATTAGGTTTTAGATAAATTCTTCATAACTGTGTTAAAGATGCATTTATATTTTTTAGATTAGTTCTACAAATAGTCTCCTGAAAGCACAAACTCAATTCTGGAAATGTTTACATGAGTTTAATGGATAACTCACAGACAATTAAACGAGGGTTAAGTATGTACAGGTTAGAGACTTCTGTAATGGCTTCTTTTTGGGTGGATTTTTTTGTTGGTTTTTGGTTTTTTGTGTTTTGTTTTTGTTTTGTTTTCTATTTTCTTTTTCTTAGGCATAAGGCAACGTGAATACACCCACTTGGTTCCAAACCTAAGCAGGTGTGCGTTCCTCACCTATGTGGATCCCTCACTCCCTCACTTAGAGTTTTGCTAGCTCAGGGATTTTTTCTTTGGTGTTTTTTGGGTGCTACAATCATGCTCTTAGAGTCATCAACAGAAGCAGCAACAAGCACTCCAAGTACAAAGTTGCATTCAAAGCCTACAGGTCTGAGGCTTTTAGGTGCTTTGGAAATTTAGTCTATTATCTTTTTTGTCAGTTCAGCTTGATGCACACATGAATGCATCACTAATGCACCGTGAATAATAAGCAAAGAATATATTACTATTAGTCATTATTACAGAGTAAGAGGACAGATTTGGGAAAAAGGTTTAAACTTCAAGCAGTTCTGAGACAACCACTCATATTTCCATATATTTCCATATATATTGGAAATTTCCAATATTTCCATACTATATGTATTTCCATACTATACAAAAAGAATCGCAACTCTAATCTAATTATTGCACTAACTATCCAGGTGTCATGACCACATCCTGAATGTTGTCTTTGTTCCCTGATGAGTGACATAAGCATACTTAATATTTGAGGATAACAATCAACCATTCTCTGGCCTAATGGCCAGAGGTACATGGCTTAAATGGATACATTCCTACGACATTATAGCAGATGTGCTTTCTCATCTTGCTACTTGATTGTTATTGTAAACCAGATTTAATAATGATGCAATAATAATCCAATGATTCAATAACAATAGCTTCCCTAGCACTGTAGTCATTTTACAGTTCTGTACTGAGTCTACTAGCAGAAGGACATAAAACTCTAGCAAAACAGAATAAGACCTCCTCAGCAGAACGGTTCGCTGATCTCCTGATTATCTCCCAATAGCAAAAAGAAATATTAAGTAAAATTGACTTTGTTTTAGAAAAGAAAAATGTTATTTGACTTTATAGAATAAGATCATGCCAGGGAGTGAATCTGTGAGTGACTATCCCAGGAAGCAGTTTCTCTGAGCTTACTCTTTGTAAAGCTCAGAGCCATAGCAAAGACAGTTTTTTTCCAGAAAATCATTTGGCCTCCAAACATGTTAACTAGTCATAAAAGATGTCAGAAAAGATCAGATCCCATCTGCACACATAATGTGTAGGTCCACACATACCTATTACAATTTATGCTGAAATTTTTGCATTTTTTTCTCTTTAAAGCATCTGTAGTACTCTTATAATAATTACTACAGTAAAAAAGTTCCCTTAAGCTACTCTAATTAAAACTGTGTGCATGTTTACCCGATGCTCCCATTGTGCTGAGAAGGGAATATGTGTTACAGAAGTGACAATTTTTTTCAACAAGAGATGAAGATTTAAATTGGAGAAACTGGGTTAAAATTTCTAAGCACCACACACACCTAAATCAAATCCCTAACTTGTGGATGCTGTGAAAAAGCTAGTTTGATACCTATGCCCACAGAATAAAAAGAAGGACAGGGTGGACGAGGTACAAATGGAGAACACTGCTGGAAGACCTGCGAAATTGGGAGCATGTGGCTTGGCATTCTTGATATGCAACACCAGAAAATCAGCCAAGGTCCAGATCCAACCGAGAAGCAAACATGCATTCTGTGTAGCATTACAAGGGAATTTTGGAAAGCCAAACACATAGAAAGGGAGGTTTGTTTATAGCTAAAATAACCATAACAGATGTCTATAAAAGAGCTACCTGCATGAGCCATCACTGCTAGAATACAGCCTGCCTTGCTTGGAAGAACATCTGAGTGACATTCCCCATTGGTTAAGTAATTTAAAACCTTCTCTGAAGATGGAACAAAATAAGACCTAATCCTGAGAAAGCTCTAGACCCTACCAACTATGCTGATACTTCCCAAGGACAAATCCCTCTCCTCAATGTTCAGGTCCAAGAAGACAGTTCTCACTCCATCCATGTCTGAGTGGCTTGGGAGGTTAACCATTGCCCCAGATGAAAACATGGCTAGTACAGCACACTTTATGAATCTTCATGTTCACTACCACAACTTATTTTCCTTCATTTTCTCCACAACCCTGAGGCCATTAAACAACAGCTTGTAAAAATACCAAGCTATTTCTAGAAATCAGTACTCACTCATGAATCTGGTAATTTATGTTGAAAAATAAAGATTTTTAGCTTGCATGAAGAGTAAATGCAACCTTAAAAACAACCAGATGGTGGTTGGACCAACGTCTTTAAACTTGAACCCCAGGGGTTTCACAAGTATCTAGGACAGAAAGTAACCTGTACAACAGTAAGAACAACCCAGGATCATAGAAAAATATCTTGTACTAACATTAGTCTTGCAAAGAAACACAAAAAGATGAAAGGAGTCCATTTTACTAGAGGTCTGCTATGGTCTATGTGTTAATAAAAAGTGTAGAACTCCTACTCTAGGTACCTGAAAGGGTGCAGGAAGCCACACAGCCCTCCTTTGTATGTGCTACACAAGATAACTAAAGAGAAGAAACAACCAGGACATCTGTTACATATATTTTTAAATATATGAATGAAAAGTTTGTGCTGGGCAGCACTTAATATCCATTAGTGATTATGCATAATTTTTCAGGAGTAATATCTAGTACATTAAAGGGAGAAATTGAAAAAGATATGCTGAAACCATGAATTCAAAAAAGCCCTGCCAACCCGTTCCAAACCCTTTGAACAAAGGAACCTCTTATGAAAAAAAAAAATAATTGAAAAGAAAAAAGAACTGGGGAAAGAAATTGAAAAGGAAAGGAAATTACTACATGTTACTATAACTGGGACAGATTGTATCACAGGATTATTAGAATTTGGAGGAAAACATTATTATTTTCTAAATTGAATTGGATTATTTATTACGGTTCTAAAAAGTATTGAACACAAGGAAGATTCCAAGCAAATATTAGATTAGACCAGGAAATAATATATATGAGAGAAGTGGCTCTGAGATAAATCTCTATATAAACATTACAAATATTAAATTCTCCTTCATGTAGCTCTGATCTGATAAGAATAGCTTTACTTTTTCTAAATACCTAGTCCTGTAGTCCTAGTCACTACCTATGTAGAAAAACCGTTGGTCACATTCTGACTGCAGGAAATCCCAAGTTCAGCAGAGAGACTACAGGGAGGGGATGTTTTTCAGTCCTAATCAGACCCCATCTGACACTTCATTCAGGATTCACATGCCTTCTATGTGAACAGATTCTCTATATTCTTTAGATCAGAAAATGGTGTACAATGGCACCTCCTTTCTAGTATTATTTATTTTCCCAGTGTAGATATCACCTTTCCAAAGCTGGAAAATTTAACCTATTGAAATGCTGAGTTTCACTGTCTGCTGCAGAGGCCAAACAGACTTTCTTTAGATCTTTTCTTCCCTTAATGCTTTCTAATAAGAACTTGGAAGAAATTTATAGTAAACACTAGACCTGCACACTCATGTTGATCATTAAACGTATGTCTGCATCTGAAAGATCATAAATATGGTCATGTGTGAATGGGATTTCAAAGACAGCAATTACATGTACAGCTTACTGTTCAGCTTCTAGCTCTTGTTACTAGACTTTGGTTCAAGAGCAGTCCAAGCTGACCCTTCTTATGCTTGCTGGACACTTCTGCCATAAATGTAAGGAATGAGGGAATTTGAAAGCTGAATAAATCCTCTGACTTGTTGATAATAGGTGGATGCTTTATATTTTCAGGATTTTGCATCACATTTCAACTCTTTACCCAAGTAATTTATAAGCATTTAGATTTTATAAATATTACCTTACTCATTTGATGGGAGCATTTTTTCTCATATACTGTATATGTGATTTTGTTATCATTCTGACACCACAAAAATGATTTTTTATTCAACACATGCCTTTAAATCAACAGTCAGCTTAAAATTATCATAACTGGAGGCAACATCTTCACAAGAATGTGCCAGTTAAAAATAAGAAGCCCATGCTACGTCTGTTCCTTTTGGGACACAAGGCCAAGAGTATGGACTGTTGCCACAAGCGAAACAACAAAACCAGAACTGGACACAATGAAACCACAGTGAACTGAGTGCAGTATTTTCTTGTTTAAAATTCTGCCCCAGTCCCTCCTTGTCATGCTGATAAGAGAGAATTGGTCATTTGGAATAAAGAGAGGGAATTTCATTTCAATCACAGTCAAACTACTTTGTACAAATCTTACTATTATAGTAAGCCAAGAGCTTCAGGATTTGGGGGTTGTAGGGTTGTGGGGTTTTTTGTTTTGTTTTGTAGAAATATAGTAAGTTGTTAAATCCCACATCGAAATTATTCCCAGGGTTTTTTGACAGAAAAAACCCAATGGTGGAGACACACTGGTTTTGCCTTTTTTTAGAAAGTACATTCTCCTCAAATTAAAATCCCTCCTAACAAGGTATTAAAAAAACAAACCTCTTTTAAACTCATAATATTTGTGTTAGACTTCGAATTGATGAACAGCTGAAGCCAAGTCCTTCCTCCCCAGCAAGGGCCACTGAACTGTAAGGACAGGGCAGGTTAGCTTCTTCAGCCATCACCTCCAAGGGATGCGCTCAATGAGGGACAGCTCTAGGTAATCCACAAGCCCTGAGAGTTACGGGCGAAGGAGCATGCACAGCGGCACTGCACAAGCCCTTCAGACATGGTTGCTAAACACCGACAATGTATGGCACAAGGCCCCTGCCAGCGCGCTCCACCGGCTCATTGACAGCCTGCTCTGCTTTGTAACCTGCCTCCAGCCTCATCAGGACTGTCAGAATGTGAGCACCTTATTAACATCTGTGAATTAATTTCATCTCTGAGCTAAAAAAAACACCTTCCCCACTGTGCAGAACGCAGCTTCTCAGGGCATAAGCAAGGATCAATTTCATAAGTACAACCACTGTTTTAGTCAATGCAGAGTCTAAATTTCTGAAGCTAAATGTTCCTACTAGACATGCTGAGCACCCACTGGGACCTGTGTCCCCATTAACCTCCCTCACGGGATATCTCTTTGTACACCTGCAAGGTTGAACAAAGCCTCAGGAACCATCCATGTGCTACAGTTTGACTGTACACTTTGCTCCTGTCCTGATAACAATTTTAATGGTCATTAGTTCTCAGAGAGGACAAAAGTTGATTAACAAACATGCATAAAGTATGTGGGATCCTCAGAAGGATGTAGGGAGTAGTATCCTGACAGTAGATCAAATTTTGTAGTTTTCTCCATCTGAGGATCCATCCTTCGGTAAACATATCTGTGAGTGGTTGTTTGGCAAGTACCTGAAGTTGTACTGATGATCTGATGCTTTTACTATGCGAGGTTCTTGTATATAGATACAGGCCTGACTAACTCATATATGACCTGCATTACCAGTATCTTATCTGAGGAATCCTCTGGCAATTCACACATGAATGAAGGTTAAAAAAAACCTCTCTACACAATGGATTAATGGGTGGAGAGCAATGACAGAGGAAATATTTGTATATTGCATTTTTATTACTATTTACAAAGATGTGACCCTTATTTGCATTTTCATTTTACAATGAGAAGGCCTTACTTGGTTTGTGTGAGATACCCACCAGCCCACTTAATGAACTTTTAATTGCTTCATACTTCATCCTCAGAGCTCCACCGTTTCCCTGTATGTATCACATTGTCCTTTATTGCGACATCTGAAACAGGTGGCAAGTGAAATTTCCAAGAACCTAAATGACTGAAGTCATACAGAAACCCCAGAAGATTTTAACTCCAAAGTACTTCTGAAAATTGTATGTAGGAAGCTCTGTGGCACAAATACAAATCTTTCCCCATCTTATGTAATTTTGCTGTTGCAATTGCAAATTGCAACTATTTTTGAAAATGTAGCTGTTGCAGGCATATACAAAATCACAGAATCACAAAATCACAGAACAACAGGGGTTGGAAGGGACCTCAGGAGATCATCTAGTCCAACCCCCTGCCAGAGCAGGGTCACCCAGAGCAGGTTGCACAGGAACGCGTCCAGGTGGGTTTGGAATATCTCCAGAGACAGAGACTCCACCACCTCTCTGGGCAGCCTCTTCCAGTGCTACGTCACCCTCAAAGTAAAGAAGTTCCTCCTCATGTTGAGATGGACCTTCCTATGCTCAAGTTTGTGCCCATTACCTCTTGTTCTGTCACCAGGCACCACTGAGAAGAGCCTGGTCCCATCCTCCTGACACCCACCCTTTAAGTATTTATAAGTGTTCATAAGGTCCCCCCTCAGTTGTCTTTTTTCCAGACTGAAGAGACCCAAATCCCTCAGCCTTCCTTCATAAGAGAGGTGTTCCAGTCCCCTAATCATCTTGGTAGTCCTTTGCTGTACCCTCTCCAGCAGTTCCCTGTCCTTCTTGAACCGGGGAGCCCAGAACTGGACACAGCCCAGAACTGGACACAAGCAGGAGGAGGGTGTCTCTGCTCTCCCTCTTCGGCTGCTCCCAGGTGGGCACAGGAAAACGCAAACACACAGAGCTGAGCTCTGGGTCTGGCCAAGGAGGAGAACGTCCCTTCCAAAGCTGCCACAGAATTACTGCCGGGAACACCTAAGCTGTTGTTCAGCACCAACCAGGATCTTGTCCATTAAGAAAACAGTGTTTTATTACATTATCACATTCTGACTGCGATGAACTCTAGACTAGAATATCCTCATTGATCACAAGCCTGAATTCTGAAAGTTGACCTTTTAATTTATTGAGAAGAAACAAGGAAAACTGTTTCCTGCTTCGCCCAATTACTTCTATATGCAGATGTATCAGTCAACCAAGTAACAACTGCCACCTAGGAGTGTTATTTCCAGTGGTAATTCCAGGTGCTTCTGACAGGCAGGAATTGACGTAAAAGTATTTGAAGAAGATGGGGAGAAATTATGCTGATTGGGCCTTTTTTAATTCTGGGTAAGGTACATCTTGTTCCAGACTGCATGTGGGGCTGGAGCACAGCATAGAAATCTCCCAAAGAGGCTGAAAGTGTCAAAATAAGCCTAGTGATGGTGAAAAGTGCAAAAACCTTGCTGTTCTTTAAAGGTGTGCAATATATTTTTCCCTGGATCACATGGGAAGTGACTCTTCCTCTAGAATCTCTTACCTCTGCAGAGGGACTTCTGGATTGTGTTTCACTACTTAGTTACACTTCAGGTTTGTTCTTATGTGGTCAGACAGCAGGAGAGCGCTTTCGCTACATTTTCCAAAACATGCAGAAAGACTAGAGAAAATGCAGTTTGCAGATTGTTAAACCTGAAAAATAGCCACTCAGTTTGAAACCATTACCAAAAATGTATCTCTTAAAAAAAAAAATCTGTTTCATCCAAAGCCCTACAGTGTAAGACTGTTACCGTGGGGATACAGTTTATACTGGTTAAGAAAAATAAAGAGAAAACTCAAGGCACAGAAATAACCTAGCAGAGAGAATGATAGATCTCTGCCAGGAGGGAGGACTCCAGAACATGAAACACACTGGCTAGTTAAATGCTGTTGTTTAGATAGACATGGCTGCTTCTGCTTCAATCTGAAGTTGACAATTTCTGGAAAGGCAAAAACCACAGGCTTCTCTACAGGACCAGAAAAAGGGATGTGGTCAGTATTTTACTACCAGTAATCTAAGCCTTATGGGAAATGGCACCTTTCCAGTTTACTGTAGACTTCTGCAAAACTCTCGTGCCATCCTTCAGAGATTACTAAACATCAATTTACTTAGATCAATGACCTCAGTAAGAGTCAATAAGCATAACGGTAATAATGCCATTGTAACTGTATGCTGATTTACTCAAGCTGAGAATACAGAATGTCAAAAAAACCCAGCATTGCACAGGGTCAGCTGTAAGTCAGGTTGCTTCTTAATATGAGAATGGGAAAAAAATTGGTTCCATAAAGTAGAAGGAAAATCGAAGTGTGTTGTGGTAACCCTCTACCGTTTGTTACTATGAAAACTTAGGTTAACCTTGCAACAATTTCAGATCAAATGTTTTCAGATAAGTGCTTGCGTATGTAAGATCTTATTGAAGTCATATGTGAAACGTTCTCTGGATCACGAAGGCTTTCTTTTATGAATAGCCCTGAGACTACTTTTGAGACCAGTCCTTTTGTGAAACCTCTCCCTCATCCTATGAGCTATCGATACGTTAGAAAAATGTGGGCTTATTTTTCTTCTAGCTCTATTTATAGTTCTATTCATATATTTATCATATATATTTATATTTAATTTTTTATGTGTGTTTTTATATACTTAAATATATATTTATACTTATCTTCTACCTATTCAGCATTCTTATGTTATACATTTATTCTATATTCCAAGCCGCTGAAACAACATTACTGCCTGGAAAATGTCACTAAAAAGTCACTAAATAACTAAGATTTTATTCCTGTTCCACGCTCAAAACATCTCATGCCTAGAGTAAAGAACTATACAGATTCCTCATCTAGTATCAGAAATGGTCCCCTTTTACAAAAGGGAAATCCTGTGCCTAAAAATAATCAAACAGACTAATAAAAACTTTTCCGGAGGCAACATAATCGAAGCCATATCACAGCCCTGTGGGGAAATAATATATGTATACATAACAACTTTATCATAAATAAATAAATGTAGGCAGATGAACACTATTTTTCTATATTACAGTTTCATGCACTGGACAACTGTGCTTTTAAGCAGTTGAGGGTATGAACAGGCCTTTGACCGGAGCTTGGGGTTGATCTCTGTAGCTCCAAGGGTTTGAACGCAAAGTCAGAAAACAGCAGAAAAATGACAGCATGTCTGACCTTGCCATTAAACCAGCTAAGCCTTCTCCTCAATAAGCTTCATTTTTCTAGAACTGCATGACATTTTATTTGTAGACTAAATCAACATCACCCACTCTCTGCTATCACGTAAAAAATTCCTAACAGGATGCAATATTTTCATGCGCTGCTCCTGCAGTAATTTTTTTTTTGTTTCTGAATAAATTAAAGCACTTAACATCCCTTATCAAAATATATCCACATTTACTGTCCCATAACAATGTCAGTGCAGATTAAAACTGTACAGGTGATCAGTACATTTTTTGCATCATTTTTGCAACATAAAATGTTGTATCCTCATACAAATTACCATACTGTTTGTATCAGATAATATTTGGAATTCCATTTCCATGCTGCACAGAAACGTAAGAACTTACATCACAACTTGTATGCATGACATTAATGTAAGAGGAATGGTGTGTTCACCATTACTGTAAGGAAAAAGAACAACATACTCTTTGAGAAAGGCCAGAGAAAAAGATTTCTAAGGCATGCCGGGGTCAAATTAAGGAGGCTGGGAATCAGCAGTGTTGCTTATTTCTGCTCTAAAGCAGTTTTCAGAGTTGATGCAGCAAGGCATCAACTATCAACTTGTTTTGACCACTTGTGCAATGATAAAAGTTATAAATATATTTACTGCTACAGATTATACAAAAACTGAGCTTCTGTTCTCCTCAAGTGACCCAGAGATCTTTAGCATTACTTATAGGCCACTAATGCACATCTTAATCCTGAAGTAGGAGGGAATAATATCCTGCTTCTGCAACATAATCCCTATTAAGAATCTCAGCTTACTTTACAAACGTTAACTAATTAATCGCCCCCATTGTTCAGCAAGCAGTTACTATTAATGTAACCATAAGTAAATTGAGACACAGCAAGTTGAAGGCCAAAATTTTGCAACAAGCTAAGAGAAAGGAGAGAGATTTCCATCGGTCTCTTTAAAAGATGAGTCAAAGTGCTTGCAGAGACTCTTCTAACCGTGTGACATAGAACACTCTCATGTTAAAAGAAGTAATGCTGTATGACACATGACCCATCAAGCTAGCCTTGCATGTTGGCAGAAGAAATGTAAAAATGGAAACTATTACTCATCACCCTCAAAATTTTGCATAATTTTGTGGGCATTTTGGACACTTCCCCAAACAAGGCAATCTCTTGACTGCATAATAATGAACCCCACAAAAAGAACTTTTGCCTTTCTACAAATAAAATGTACTCACTTCTTTGTACTTTTAGTTAAATTGAATGTATTTCCCCGAAACATAATGAGTAAATGCAGTTATTCAGCAAAGCATGTGTACAATTTTTTATTGAAACAGATGGCAATAGTGTAGAATTGAGCTGCAAAAATTATAGGATTTGGGGTTTGGTTCATTAGTCTTCTTTAAATCAGAAATGGTTTAATTTATCCATTTACTAGTACATTTTTCAGAACTTTGGCCACTTAGTGCTTTTATTCTGGTAGTTTCCACTAGAAAAACTCACACAGGCCACATTCAGAAATCTCGGAAAGTTCACTGCCATTCCTCTGCTGGTCTCCAGATGAAAACCAAAACATAATGCTGCTGTGAAACATGCTAGCCTCTGCCAGTCCGTCTATTATCAGCATAGGAACTAACATATTGAATCTCTCCATCACCAAAGTGAGAAAACATAGCATTTGGAGTGAGATCACTGTGTCACAATTCCATTCTGCATATGATTTCCTTGGTGTGTTCACAGGAGACCAGAGAGCAGATTCAGCAACAGTTCTAATCGAAATTACTTTCTAATGATGAAAATTTTACAAAATGTACTATTTCCTACTGTATCACCTCTTTTAGCTTTTTCCGTTAGGAAAAAAAAAATATTAACCTTAGGATCCCGTATTAGGGAGTAAATGGACTACAAAAGACATTAGTACTTTATTCCATATCTCCTTCTCTCAATACCCTAATTTCACAACAGAATTATGGTTGTGGAATTTGAGGGAGAAGGAGAAGTTAAGATTTGGGTAAGGAAGAGACAATAGAGCACAGATCTTTTGCTTTTAACTTAAGCTATTTAGAAGGAAGGAAAGAGTTGGCTTTTATCTTAACACAGATCAGTCAGCTTGAACGAGCAGCCCTGTGATCTCATAACAAAAAGAAATCAACATGTTTAAGCACTTAATTTTTCCTGAACCAGAGCTATTTTCCCTTATATCCCAGTGTTGATGTCTCTCTCAGTGTATGACCGCTTTTTCTCCCTCTGGAGCATTGCCAGATTCATCCTTGCCTTGATCCTGCCTACCATGACACTTCATTCGTTCCTTAATAGTTTTAACTGTTTCCTTCTTCCTACTATACCTCTATTCTGTGAAATGAACTGTGAGGGAAAAATATTTTTTTCTTTTCAGAAAAACAAACAAAAAACTAAAAAGCTAAATAAGTAAGAGGGTGTTTGTTTCTGTTTTGTTTTGTTTTTCTCAAAATTCCCTCAACAGAGCTGCAGAGTGTCTGTGTAACCAACAAAAGTAGCCATAGGTTCCCCATATTCATCCTTCCTTTCTTATTCTCTGTTCAAGTACCCAGCCTGGGCTGCTGCAGAATTAGCAACTTCCCAATTCCATTTTTCTACATGAAAATGAGGAACGTTAAGGGACGTCTCCTTTGCCTGTCAAGTTAAGTGCAAACACATACATTGTTACGCTTTTAAAGGCTTCCATGACTGATGATGAACAGATGGCAAGATTTGGTTAAGTCTTAGGGAACCAGAATGTTGATTAATAATAGAGTAAATCTGGCACAGATCTAGCCTCCAATTTCTCTTTGCTTGTTTCCTCCACTGATTTATTTTATTTTAAATCTATCTTCTGAACCTCTTTTTAGCTTGGCCTTTTCTGATTCTGAGCAATCCATTCTGTTGATCATTTCCCTGTCTTGTGTTTTACTTGCTGTAATATATTACAACAGCAACAGGAAGAAAAAAGAAAACAGAAAACAAGACACATTCCCTCCCTCTCCTCCCCAAAAAAACCCCAAACCAACAAAACAAAAACCCAAACCCCTCTGTTAATAGCTTTCAAACCATATTGGACATGCACACATATACCTGCTTGCAAACACCGTAGAAGATAAAACTCCGCTGATCTTCCTGTATCATGCAAATCTCATATTACTGACATCAACCGACAGCTACCTGAAAGAACTCTCGGTTCCGTACATGCTGCTTTCGCATGTTGGGTATCCTCATTTACTTCCCTGCTCAACTCATGCTGCCACCCTCCTATTTAATCTACCTGTCACTTTGACGTGTTGCGTGAGACTGAACACAAAAATGTGCTGTATGAAAATAATTAAAAAAAAAAATAGTAGTTTAAGAATGCTAATATTTAAGAGCAACAAATAGGAACTGATTTCCATACTCGTGTTCTTTTCATACCACTTTAATATTTCTGGTCTTTCAAAATCACAGGATAGAAACTGTAATTGCTCATTTTTACGGGTTATGTTCTTTTTGGAAGAGGAAGGGGGTGGAGGGAAATAAGAGGGAGGACTCGAAACATGTGCCAACTTCCTTTTAATTTAAAACACCTAAGAGAATGGCATCCATTTAAGCTATCTTTCAGATTTCATGGCCCTGTCCTCCTTTCCTCATGTGCAAAGAGTTCCCACAGTGATATACCAGGAAACATAAAGTGAATTTATAGATAAATAAATGTTAGAATGAAAAATATTTGCAGATTCAATTTCTCACATATATTATTAAAATGCAAGTACGCATTAATTATAAAAAAATTAATATTGTGTATATGTACAGCCAAGTATGGTTATAAATCTGAGTGAGATCAAATCTGAAATGCTTGCTTCCAGCTGCTTCCCAGTAGTGGTGGTAGGTTAGTTGCTCAATGCTGCAATTAACTGTACAAATCCACATCAAAACGGTTGGAGCCTGAAATAATTACCTGAACATGACTCACAGAAATTAGAACAAGTATTGTCTCTCTAACATTTAGTACAGCTGCCAGAAAATAAAGTAGTAAATTAAGGAAACATCAGAAGGAAAGGAATTAAAAAGAAAGCTGTGGGAAGAAGGGGAAAGGTACTTAATGGTGTTACATACTTTCTTCTTCATAATTGCCCTCTCTCCTACTCTCAGTCCTCTCCAAAATATGGGTATGAAGCAAGTTTTATAAACAGACCTGAAAAAATAGTACTGTTCAACATACCTACTTTTCAAGAAGCCACTCCACGGTACTTTGAATTATCTAGCTCTTTAGAAAAAAAATGTTTTCAGGAGATATTACAACTTCATAAAAAAATTTTTAAAATAATAAAAAATGTGGCTTCATAACTGCTTTTTCCTCATTATTCAGATTTCACAATGCTCCTGGATATAAATTACAGAACCAAACGTAAATTGAATGTACTATACATGTTCCCATCTTTCAAGATTTAGATGTAAAAGATTTAAAAGGCGGGTCTCCCAACTTTAAACCAGACATATATCATCAACCAGCTGAAACTGGTTTTGTTACTGACTTTGATTCAGATTATGATGCCAACTCAGAAGCCCAATATAGAGACTAGTTTCACTGATGCTTCCTGTCATGGAATAAAATTTTGCTACAGCTGGAATTTTTCCAATTTGTATTCAAGTTGTATTCCAACATGTATTCATATCTAATTCATAATACGGAGTGAACGCAAACATCATTCTAAGAACTCATAAAGTTTGTGTCCTTTTCCTATTTTTATGACTTTCGTCAGTGAAAGAGGAAAAGCAGTGACAACTCAACCTGAAAGCGTTGGCGGCATGAAGACATTTTGAAAACTTTTGGTATGCTGGATCAGATTACTGGAAAAGTCTCATTGAAAAGTCTGGATAATTTAAAGAATTTTTTACTACTATTTCAACTTACTATAAAACAATGTCAGAGAACTGTTAATCAAGATATTTCTACCAAAGCATTTAATGAGGGCTGTGAGGTGTCTGTGCATAGGTGTCCTCCTCACCATGTAACCACGAACTTCATGGATAAATTTCTAAACTTCGGTAGACTTCCCAGAGACCTGTATGCTCATTTCCACAGACTCAGTCTGAGCACTTGATTTTCCAGCTCTCTTTGCCAAACTGAACTTCTAAAATACCACAGAGAATTCTGTGCACGTATAATTCTCTCCTCTTTGATGTTACTTGCACTATTACAACTTTTTTTTCCCTCAGAATAAAATTATCATCATTATATTAAAAGCATATATGATACAGACACTGCCTTTATCATATCTAAAAGTAACTCTACTTCAGGAATTATTGTATTCTATTTATTGCCATTATATCATGCTTGGTTTGAGGGTAGAGGGGCCCACAAGAAAAACAGGCTAATATGAGCAAAATGTATTAATTGGTGGCAACATATCTACGGAGTTATGATCAGATCCTCACTCCAGATTATTTTAATTTTTGTTGCTTTCTCCATTTGGTTACACACAGAGACACATTTTTATTCCCCATACTCTATCTTTTTCCTCTTATTTATCTTATTTCTGTGTTGGCATTTCCTTTTTCTTTTCATTCCAGTCGGTTTCTTGTTCTCTACATTTGTACTCAGGTATTGGAACATGACTACCCACTGGTCCATGGAATAACTCTGTTTTCTCACATCACATCAAACTGGCTGAACAAAATGGTGGGACCCTTAGTGAGAACTAGCTGCTTGGTTGTTATTTTTCTTTCCTTTACTTTGGGCTCTAAACCAAGATTTGGTGGTTCTGTAGCCAGCTTGTGTCAGTGGAGCTGTCTCAGTGAGGCACGTAAAGAGAAACCTGAGCGTAACTTGGAAACCCTAGTAACCCCCATTATATTCACTGCACAAGAGTGTTTGTAAAGAGAAGTATTTGAGATAGCACAGGATAGCCATTTAAGATAAGAATTACTGTAAGTTGAGAGAGAATGGTTATCCACCAGGTCAACAAAATATGTCAAACATTAAACAGAATTACTGAGAGGAAGACAGCTGGGGTTTTTTTTCTTAATGAAGAGACAATTTCATAAGGACCAGCAGAAATGATGGGCTTCCTTTAAAATAAAAAAGTGTGAGGACCTGCCTCTGTCTCTGCTTGGTAAAGATACAATTTCAGAATTTATGTTGCATGTAGAGGTCCATGCAATAGCCCAAACCATCATCATTCATTAAGCCTAGGAAGACAAATTTTAGAAAAACAGCTCCATCAAGTCAAGATTTATAACCTCTTTTCCACTTTATCCTTACAATGTTTTTTCTTAAATGTTTTTTTTTTTTTCTTTGTGGCTCTTTAGATGATAAACCCTGTTTACTGGACAGCGTCTCATAAATTATTTCAGATAATTTCAATATAAACCTAGGCTGAATGCCAGTTTTTTTCTGCTATGGAAGGCCTTCTACTTTTATTCAAACTCCATTTCCTACTCTTGCAGAATATCCTATCATCCTTCCATAAGCAAATGCCTCAAAGACATCCCAAAAACAAAAGTCTGCAACTGAACCCAACGCAAATTCTGTACCACATGTTGAATGCTATGCACGTCAAGATGAGTTTTGAGTTAGACATTGTCCCAGTTTCCACAACAGATATCTACTGGAACACAAGCAGTTAAATAAAATGTAAAAATATTCAGCATGACTATTAAATGGCTTTCTGATTATTATTTTTTTTTCACAATTGTTGGCCTGGTTTTGAAGTAGAGGTACAATTAAAAGCCATTTTATCATAGACGTAAAAAAAAATAATTTCTTCCCAGCTGTAAGCAATGACTCTCACCAGTGAAACACACCTGGCTAACAAGACACAATCTAGTAACACTGAAGAAGAGGACATACAGCCAGCCTCTTTTCTCCTCCCTTTCCCAGAAGTAGTTGTTCATTAGAGTTATGTGCAAAACATTTGGTTGACCTGAGGTTCCACCTTTCAACACAACTTCTAAACACGCAGTGTTCATTTCTGGAAAAAAATCAGAGCAGTTTAATTGCCCTTGATGTTCTTCTCTTGGCAGCCTGAATTCAATTCCATCTTTCTAATTTGAGATTTATGCAAAGGCATAGGATACTGAAGAGATCATCTTTGGCACGAGGAGTACTGAGAGACTTATTACATTACTAATGTTTACGCAGAGCAACTGAGTGGATAAACCTATAACGTAATGCTTCCTAGAAGGTATAAAGAAGAATATGTTTTCACTCCTCTTCACATTGTCTTAAAAGTTCACAGATGATTCTAACAGTGTATTTTTCTTAAGTGTACGTACCACAGAATGTACGATGTGGAGAACCATCTTCCAAATTTTAGCCATGCTCTAAATTACAAATGCTGGGCTATGCTATTAGCAGAAACTCTTGAAGGGATTCCAGCACACTTTCCCAGAAATGTTTCTGCCAGTCTGAGTATCAACGTTGTCACTCTTTGACGTGGCAGAGAATGTACTTTTCCAAGAAGCTAGATATTTTGGCCAATGCAGAACTGTGAAGCAAAGGGCTTGGATTTTATTTCATCAGTCCCTCTGCAGAAGCTTTTCACAGGCTGATATTGTCAGCTGTGCTAGCCAAGAGTGCTCTCGGCATACTCAGGTGGACTGTTGCCAGGCCTCCAAAGAGGAAAACAAGGTAGGATTTCTCTTCAGTTCTCATAGATCTCCATGAAATTAGAAATTTCTATCTCAGAGCTCGGGCTTGATACTACTCCAGTTGGATACAAGAAAACTATGTGGTTTAGCTGAACTGTCCGTCCAGCTTTAACAGACAAAGTTATTTAAATTATTAGTACAGTTGAAAATAGGCATTAAACTTCAAATAAATTCAAAACAAAGATAGAGATGCAAAAGAAAAACACTATTTTTTTGTGGGTATTGCTGTGACAGAGCAACTTTGAGGTTCATGCCCCCAAGTACTGCATATATAGGATTGTCTTACACGTGCATGCCAGGATAAAACTCTGGAAACATTTCCGTTTTGCATAAAGTAGTGTTTATGAGAATCCTTAGGGAATCCTTGGGTGATTCTGCTCAAGAGAGAGCTCTACACCAGAATTTTGACACTGCAATAGTGAGCATTACAGTAGCTTGCAGTGTTCCCTGTCATATAACAGAATCCTGAAATAGATTTTTCAGGTTCTTCCTGAAGGACACAGCATTCACAACAGCTACTAACCTGGCATGGAGCCACATAAGCTAACCAGCTGTGTGGCAATGCCACAGTTCTTACTTTGTACAGAAGGACTAGGGACCAACTCCATTACGTCTCAGCTGGAGGGAAGTAGCTGCCTTCCCTCCCACCCACAGGTGGTGAATCTTCTCTGTGATTCCCAACTTTGGGAAAAAATTAAGGTGGAAGTGGCAGCACAGTGGTTCTACATCCTCTAAAGCACTTTACTGAATGATTAAAAAAATCAACCCAGCTTCAAATCCCTCACCTGCTGATTTGAGGATATGAACCGACACTGCACACATACCTGATAAACATGTATCTTTTCACAGTAGGTCACACTCTGCAACAACCCCTTGAATCAGGCCTTGCAGGCGTGTACCTGAGAATCCCTTTGAAATGCTGACAAGCACAAAGATCACCAGCAATGAAACTGAATGAGTATTAGGCAGCTTTGACAGTTTTCAGGTCCTTTAGTGGTCAAATAGCTGAGACAGCTGAGGATCTCTGTCATTCCTGGATGGTGGACTTAATGCTCAGGTTACCCTCCTGCAGTTTAGAGATAAAATTGTTATCTGTATGAATTACAAAATATTAATAGTAAAGTCATAGCTCACATGTGTAATAATCTTGTCATTAGTTGGGGCAGACAGCAGTCTCAATGTTTTAAAAATTACCATATGATGTTAAACCAACATTTTAATCAATATGTTGTAGTTTTATGTAGTCACGTCAATTTACTTCAACCAGGATCTGGCCCAGACAATCTTACACTGGTAGTTTGGATTTCTCCAGCACACACTTCAGACTTGCTTTTAGATGTATAAGTATATGTGTTTAAAAGCAATATTTTGACAGAGAGTTGACTCGGGTCTTTTCCAAAATTGTAATCTTCCAAGTCATCATTTATGAAAAGCGTATTTAGAGAACAGAAAACTTGTGTGAAATGTCTCAGAAAGCAGCCTTGGCTCCTTTCTGCCGATGTACTTTTTCATTCAGTCATATGATCATTTGTTTAAAATATTGCTGATTATATTCAATTTCTTTTTTAAAAATTCAATCTTATGTTTTATTGAAACAATAACTCCAGTCTGAAGTTAAACAGGGAGCCTAGATGAGCTCTGATAAAAATAATAAGATTGAACATCCCTCTCTGCCAAAAAAAAAGGAGTTTCTAATCTTTTGCATTGAATGAATTTAGTCTCACAGAGCTGCAGTAAGAGAAGGCCATCCACCTTTTGTAAAATAATTCTGATTCAGATCTCTATGCCCAATTAGAGATTGGATGCTCTTTATTTTACACCAGGTATTGACCAAATTGGGTTAACTTTCCCTTCTGAATCTACTGACTTTAAAAAAAATTGTATAGCAGCAACACTTCTTGACCACTTTTGCCCTATCAGCTGTGGAGTGCACAACAAGCAGTAGCTGGGCAGTATTATTTTCTACCCATCACAGTGCAAAAAGCTCTGATAAATTGCAACAATAAAGGCTTCAAGCATTACAATCAATACTTAATGGAATAATGTAAATCCAGCTTGTGTATGACTTGGGGATTGTGTTCTCTGGCAAAGACCAAAAGATTGATGCAACGCAGCAGAAGTGCATCTTTTTTTCCACACAGTCAGAGCTATAAGAGAGACACAGTAATGTGCTAAAGTTGCTTTGCTTGTATTGTGCAGTTATTACTATTTTTTTTCAGCCTGGTTTAAAAGGAGCCAGAGAGACTTTGTGTCTCCCAGGGTTCTGTAAAAACCAAGTTAATGGTATTCTCAGTCTTTAGACACATTTACACATCCTCCATCTGCTTGAGAAGGAAAAAAAAAACAGATTTCAATAACAAAAATTGTACAGATCTGCCTTCAGGCAACAGAAAATGTATGTGATAAGGGAATAGCCATGAAGTGCAAAGGAGTATTTAGGTCTTAGGGCTTATTGACTGGAGACTGTAAAGGAGATGTGAAGGATGTGTGAAAAATCCTAAATAAAAGAGCTAGAATAACATATAATGTGGATAAGAAAATGTGCTTGAAAGGAATGCAACTGTCACTAAAGAATATGGTAAGAGAAGGAGGTGGGATGGAGAAATGAATGGCAAGAATGAAGATAAGCAGTATTCTGCATCCCGAGTTTGGTTCAGGAAGCATACTGTACTCCGCAATTCAATCTCTTGGGTACATTACATCAAGTCAAACAACACTCAAAATGCACAAATTCTACTTTCCCCTCTCCTTCTCTTTGTCTCTATTGAGTTGTATTCTTAATTCAGATAAGGTCAGGCCCACAATCAATGTGAACAGATAAAGAGAAGGAACATTCAAATTCAAGGGGCAGTGGAAATGTCAGAAATAGCAAATAGAAATCATATTTTTAATATCCACTCCACTCATTGAAAGAACATTACTAATTAGAAAACCCATTTGACAAATATTGCATCTGCAGAGCGCGTAGTATTTGTTTTCAAAGCTAAGCAATATAGCAGGAAGGAGAAACACATTAACAAAGATTCAATCATAGCCTGTATTTTTTGGTTGCACATAGATTTACTGGAAATACTATGTTCAGTTGTGTATGTTCCAGTATCGGGCCCAAAGCCTCTTGGAAGGTTTGGGCAAAGTTATTTCTTCTTTTTCCTTCTCCTTTTGCTGTTCAGATGATGAGAAATGTCATTTTTCCACTTGTTGACGTAGAAGACAAGGGTAGAGGATTCCTATTTAAAGTCTAGTTTTGTACTTCTACAGGAAACAGAATGATATCTTTCTTCAACTTCTAAAGTACGTAGCGAAAACAGAGGGGTTTTTTTTGTTTTGTTTTGTCCTCACTATTGCCGCTGATAACATGATAGTATTAAAGTTAGCAGCAACCTAATTCCTAGCCTAAAATTTATTCATGGACAGCTTACACTAATTTGTTTTTATGCCAGTGTTGACCGTTAGCTGACCTTTAGCTTGGTGGGGGTTCCCTCCTAGGTGTTTACCCTCAAAATGTTTTTAACGATAGTGATCATGCCCCTTTTAGGCTAAACAAGTCAGAGTATTCCAGTTTCCTCTCTAAGAGGCACTATCTTTATTCTAGAAGTCTTTCTACATACCCATTTCTGTACAAGTCATCTCTCTGGAACAGAAGAAGCTAAAACTGGCATTCCCATATTCCAGACAATATGGTCAGAAATTCTGCACTGGGATAATTCTGTGCAGATAATTCTGCACTCTTTTAAGAGAAAAAAAAAAAGAAGTCAGAACAGCCTGCAAACTTCTGTTCATTGCTGATTTATAGATCCAAATCTTAACTGAACATCAAAGAATAAATTAAATTTTGTAACTTAAACCCAAAAAGCCGTAAACTCTGAGTTTGATTTGAGCTGAATGCTACTATTCATGAATGAGATCTAGGAGAAAATTCAATACTTCCATGAAAACTTTAGTTCAGTCCTCAGTAGTGGGGAAAAAAAGTAAATAAAGTGTTAGGAATTATTTAAAAAGTGGTAAAGAAGTAACAAAACAAAAAAACCCCAGAACATAATTAAACCACTGCATAAATCCATGGCACATCTGCCTCTTGAAAACCATGGGGTACTAAACTTTCCATCTCAAAAAGCAAATAGAAGAACTGGAAAAGGTTCAAAGGCAGCAAAAAAGCTAATCAAAGCCTGCAGCACTGAAGAACAATTAAGTAGGCTTATACTTGTCAGCCTGAATAAGACGTAAAGGAGAGTGGCTGCAGTGACGTTTTATGAAATCATGGGCGGCAGAAAGACAGTGGAAAGGGAACCACTGGTAAAGTAACAGCAGTAAAATTTCCTTCTGTCTGGAAGGCTGGAGCAAGATCATGTCCTGCAGATGGTATACCATACATATACCACTCCATGCTATGCTAACTTTTCTCCCCTTCCCCTGTACGTGTGACTATGTGTAAAATGAAATAGGATAGAGCAAAGCAATCCAGAGCCAGCAGAGACATATTTGTGCAAAAGCATTCTTTTACTACCAACACCATAAGGAACCAAGGCATTAACTGCAAGGTCAGCCCCTTCTTCCTGATCATACATACACACCACTTCAGGAGCTTCACAGAGATGAAGTTAATTCTGCCCACAGACATCTGCCTAGTATGCTTCAAATGTCTGAAAACAGCAGTGTAGTTAACACAGTCATAGAAAATAAATTTTGAAATAATCTCAGAAATATCTGATGAGAAGTATCTCAGAAACTTCTCTGGTCTGACTGAGATCTCTTGTCAGATTCCTCCTTTCTTCCCAGAAAAGGTTGAGGAAAATATCATTTTCAAGTGTTAACCCTGCCATATTATTCAGCAATGAAGTTGACACATGGCCTCCCCCCATTGCTGACCTAATTTAACAAAGAGTCATCTCACGGGACAGCGTTTTAGTGACTCTGAGGACAGAGCATAAGAAAGAGATGAGGGATGAAATTCTGCCATATGCTATAACATATGTACAATAACATTCAGTGCTTGCACTGCAATGAATTTATGTCAACATCCGTCTCTCCAGTTTAAACATACTATGATAAATCCCAAACCAAGTTTTACTCAAAGAACAGCCACATTTAAACAAAATAAAAACAGGAGAGTTGTCCAATACTCTTATGCTTCATAAAGCCTAACACCAGACATTAAGTATCTTATTTTAAATTTAAACTCTGACTGTCTTCTGTTACAAATGACATTAACAATGTTACAGCATCTGATAGAACAAACTACACCAGCTAACTTGCCCCATATCTCTTTGTATGACTTTTGCATAGGATACAGGGCCTATATGATTATTATTTACCACTTCTACCCAAAGACTCCTTCTAGCCTGGAGATACATTGCCTTCTTTATGCTATAAATAGTAGCCAAATACTGTTCCTACCCAAAAGAATTTACAATCTTTGACAATTTCAAAGACTTTACATGTGCTTAAACTAAAGTTCAAGAGGTTCAGCTGACTTCACTAAAACTGCAGATGTTCTCAGTGTTAAGTTTATAAAAAGATCTTTGTGGTAGAAGGGCCTAAGATCTTAGTCCTGCACAGATCTTCTGGGTTTGTTACTTTAGATGATTAATCACTCTACAAAACCATGCTACAAATGTGTACAGCATGAAGTGGGAATATATTTCAACCTATCTGGAAATGAAAAGGAATGACATCTTATATATGTTTTATGGAAATACTCTAAAAGGAAGTTTCTGAAACTGCTCCTTGGAACTGAGTTTTTGTCAGGATTTTGAGAACTCCTAGAAGTTAGCATTCTTGCTTTGTAACAAAACAAAATAAAAGAAAATAAAAAGCCCAGTATATCCAACTTTTAAAAAACATTCTCAATTTTATGTGTTTGATGATCAGGGTAGAAAAAAGGTAAACACAGCAGCCAAGAGGTCGATGGAAAACAGTTCCAGAAGGCTGGGTTTTATTTATGTAGCCATGACTATTAGTACCATATGAAGTCATACTGAAACCATAGTAGGCTATCCATTTAGAATAGATTATATCTCTGTAAGTAGGTGTTGCTCAGAGAGGATTTAAAATAATGTAACTGTTGAGATTAGGGAACTGGATTGAGGCATATGTACAATCACAATATTGGAGAGGAAGGTGTGGGATGGAGAGTGATAAGACAAGCAAGAAGCTGATTGCTTCTTTATGCCCCTGTTGCTGATTATTTTTCCTGCCATCTCCCTTCACTTCTTTCCTCAAATACAGAACCAGTGCACTTATACCAATATAAATGTGATTTCACCAATGCTAGCTCAGGTAGCAACCTGCAGAAATAAGACCAAAAACTGTCCTTCAACATCTAACTTACAGCAACTCACACTTATTTGCCCAGCTATAACCTTCTGGTTATATGCCTTCTTACCACTGAATTTCTACTGCTGTGAGTAGTATTTCATAATATAAAATACATATTTCTCTATATTTCTATGTATTTGAGAAACTGCTGACAGTTCTATTTCTTTGTCACTACAAATGTGCAGCAAAGATCATTTTGTGCATAATGTACAGAGATGCGTACACATTTCAAAGCCTGCTGCATATATAGCAAATTGAAAAGTAGTGGCACGTGTTCCAAAACAGAGAAAAGACCAGGGGCTCCAATGTCTTAATTACCGAGACTAACATAGCTCTATGCTTATTCTGTGCCTCATTGTCCTCAGTTGTAGGCTGCATTTTCTTTATTAATATTTACAAAACATCTCATTTGGTGAGGATTAGTTAATTCTTTTGCAGTGTTATGAACGTGCTAAGTACTTTTACTAAGGATTCAAGATAGGATAGTGCAACACATTTGTCCATCAGGGTCCTCTCCTTTACATGGGTGTAACGTAGTGTAAACTACCCATATGTTATAGTTTATGGCAGAATTCCAGTATCCGTTCATATACCTTATACTTCATTCTCAGTGTAAACCAATGGCTCTTTCACAGGGGGATACTGAGTTAAAGTGGGCCACAGACTGCGTCATTTTGGTTTTTGCTAGAGCAGATTAACAGGAAAACTGAAAAACGAAGATGGACTGTAACTTCTTTTTAACGCCTAAAGGCAAAAAAATACAACAATTTAAAATACAGACATGCTATAGGGCATAATGCTTTTAGGCCTTTTTTAGTAGATTTTTAGAGATTTTCTCCATCCCCTTCCTACCAAACAAATAACCTTAACTGGGCAGTAGATTGTAAATTCTTTCTTATTCTAGCTTTTTTTCTCAAACCTTTTCAGGGACTGTGCTTTATGGCATATTCTAGAATGCTAAGTTTCAAAATTAACTTCAAAATTACCTTAGACTTACCAAATGAACCTCTGTGCCCAGCATTTGAAATGCAATCAAATTTTTCAGTTCAGTTTCCTCCCATTTTAAAGGATAACCAGAAAAGCTTAATTCTTGGTAGCTTGTGTCTCTACTTACTCCTACACCATAAAATCACAGAAATACACCAAAAACTCTATTACTATTTCATAATGAGAAATACTGGAGACTGGAAAAACTATGAGAGCAAATGAAAGTTAAATCTTGATTTGTGGTAGGGAATTACCTGGCTGCTGTCACAATGGCATCTAATATTTTCACACTCGTCATAAAGAGTGGGCAGTAAAATCTTGATTGTATTTTTATATGAAGTGAGAATGGCACACAGGTCAGATAGAGAACTGATTTAAATAATTGCTAGCCTTGATTTATACACAGTGCATAGTTTTGAAAACCCCAAAATACAATCCTATGGAAACTACAAATTCAGTAGGCTGCTCTCCTGGACAGTGTTTGTTCTACAATCAACCATGCATCTTTTACAGCAAATAATAGAGTTCTGGTTCAAGAAAAAATGTGGAGACAAATTCTCCAATGTAAGAAAAACCTGTACAGAGAGAACTCAAAAGCCCTGAAAAATGAGGTGGAAAAAAATGAATTTATACTCCCCTGCTCATTTTGCTGACCTGCTTAGGTCAGCTCTTGGTGCTAAAGTTAGTGTAAAGAACAGCTAAAACATTTACACCAGGATGTAGGTCCTCCAGGGAGATAAAATTTAAAAAAAAAATATCATCACAGAAAAAGTATTTTTTTATAGTTTGCAATTTATTTTTGCTTCAGCTGTATACCAACAAATTTGGTGACACAATTCCAGTTGATGAAATCAAATTTCTGGATGTGATAGGATAGAGCAGGGCAAAAGCACTCCAGTTAACAAATAAAGATACTAGAAATTTCAAAAGAATAAATAGTTGAATTTACTCAAGTAAGCTTAAGCATAATTGACATACATATATATTTAAAAATAATTTTTAAGCCACGTGCGACCATTTTATAACCAGTAATACCTTCTTCAAGCCAAATAATTTGTGATTGAATTGTAATATTTCTTTCTGAAAGCTATGTTGTCTTAATTTCAGACCAGAAAGAATACACTTGAAGAATGCTGGTTTTCTATTCCAAAGATCATTTCATTTATTGAAAATCCACACCTCTGATCTGGTGTGGTTCTGTTTAGTTTTTTCTTCAGTTTATTATACTCATTATGGCCACTTTCTGAAAGAAGGGAGGGGGGTTGCATTACCTTATACCTCTCCTCATGTAAGTAATAAGAAACTAGTATTAAATTACCTCTCAGTTTTCATTCTGATCAATTAAGACATAGAACTCTTTTTTTTTATTAATTACTGTGAAGATTTTTTTCTGTTCCTTGAATCTCTCTTGTGACTCTGTGCTGAATCACCTCCAAAGTTTCCACACCGTTTTCTGAGTATGATAAAATGGATTAGAAAAATAAAATAAAATTCCAGTTTCTTCAGCCTCTGAAAAACACAGTACCAGCCACCACAGCATATCACATTAGTTGTATATTCTTATAGAAAATAAGCTCATGATAACCTCATCATGTGCCTCCTCATTTTGCTGTAGAATTTACTTTATTGCATGCATATAGTAGGAGTGTAACCAATATACTGCTCATGGAATTGAGCCATTACCAAGTGCTTGGTATCAAGGTGTACCAAGAATGCATCATTCACATTTTGCTTCATGTTACTCTGGACTAAATACTAGATGTATTTACTTTTTTAAAAGCAGACCTGTTAAACACCTTCAGATCTTCTTAAGCTGTCACCAATAAAGGTTTTCCACTGCTGAAAGCAAGCTAATCACAATTCATCTCCAGGTCTGAAAAAGTGTCCCAGAAATCAAGTATTTAATGAGCTTGAAGACCTAAAGCAATGCAAACCTAACCAATATACAAACATTTTCAACAATGACTTGCTCTGATTGACAGGTACTGTCAAAAACAGCAGCATAATCATAGACTAAATCTTCAGGAGTCATACTTGGAGAACACATAGAATGAAGAACACAGGCATGCTTGTAATAGGTTTATATATAGCTAGATGTGCCTGTGATTTACTCAGCCACTGACATATTTGATTTGAGTTAGGCAGATGAATTAGGATGAAACAAATAGAGGCTTTCCCCCATACTTCACTCAGGTTGAAGTAAAGTTAAGTCTTTCTCAAATAAAAAATAGTCCATTAACTCTTTTGTTCAGCTTGCATTACAGCTTCCCACATAAACTACTACTGAAATATGATGACAGCCAACAACAGGCTAATTCTTATTAGAATCAAAAGTTCTGCCCAACACAATTAAGTTGGAAATCTTGACAAAAACTTTACTCGCAGATTTCCACATGTCTACAGCCAAGCAGAAAAAAAACACAGTACCAGCCACCACAGAGTATCACATTAGTTCTATATTCTTATAGAAAATAAGGTCATGATAACCTCATCATATGCCTCCGCATTTTGCTGTAGATTTTACTTTATTGTATGCATATAGTAGGAGTGTAACCAATATACTGCTGATGGAATTGAGATGTTACCAAGTGCAAGTACATTTTAAGTTGGAAATCTTGAGAAAAACTTTACTTGTAGATTTCCACGTCTACAGCCAAGCAGAAAAAAAAAAAATATCCCAGCCAAAACTGAAAGAAACCAGCAGCTCAACAGTATTTTTCAAAGCTGATGGTTTTAGATTCACTGTGTGGAGACCTGAGGTCCTCTCACTACTAGTGGACAGTACATTTGACACCAGTAGTTTTCCATATAAATCCGAGTCAAAACGGTATACTTCGTGCACACACAAAGATGATACTTTGTGTCTTCACAGCAAGTGCAATTTTTCTGCACAGTTGACGTACAGCCCAGGTTCATGATGCAAGCCGCATGGAGTCTTATTAGCACATCCACCTAACCTGAGGTTTTTGCACAAGCGACTTATGTTCTGTACCTACAGAGCAAGCCCACCTTGATGGTTTTGGTACCTGTGCATCCCAGTGTCCTGAGGTGACCTTGTCTTTTAGACAGAACAGCACCAATTTCAGAATCAAGATGCAAAGAAGGTCATAAACATCCCTTCCTAAAGGACCATTTTCTGCTATCACATCTACATTTCTGTCTATGAATAATATAAAAGCTGCATTCAGGGAAGCTGCAAAGACTGCAGAGAAATTCAAAAGCTCTCATGGCATCACGAAAAATACATCCTAAGAAGAGTAGTGGGGACAAAAAAGTCATAAGGAAAATATAACTACATTCCAGATGTAATATGATGAGCATATAAAAGACATTACATGAAGTGGCTGCTCACAATAGCAGGAGATTAATATTCTAGGAGCTCCCTTTAGTCCCTATTTAAATGAATTTTACCTTAATATAGTCAAGTAAGAGGAAGAAGTACAAGTGCAACTTCTATTGGGTGGCCTCTTCCTGAGTTTTAAGAGCACCAGTTTTCCTACCTGAGATGCATGCAGTGATCTAGTAGCCAGATAGCTGTCCTTTTTTGTGCTCCATTTCGCAGAGAGATCTCTGGAAGCAGAGCAACTGCTGTAGACTTTGACAAATGTGCTATAACAAGCTTATCTTTCTCCCTGTTTGGGGCATGGTGGGGGAGACTGTGGGTTTGTTTCAGGGGGAATCTTTTGGGTTCTTTTTTCCAGTAAAAAGGAATAGACTTTAATTACATTATTGAATAGCGCGATATTTATTCTATCACAAATAGTTTCTTCATATAAGTGAGAAAAGGCAGGCAAACACTAAGACTTAAAGCCACCATAGGGAGTCTCTCTGTATATCTTTCTGATCTGATAGAAGCAGCAGGGAATATCCTCTCTGATTTAGTGTTTGACAGACTAGCGTCTCTGTCAGTAGTCTGAAGGCAGTAAATGCCCGTTTGGAAAATGCACAATGACTTAAAGGTTCTATTTACCAATGAGCTGAAAGTTACTTCTGAGAAATGTAACAGTTACCAAAAAAAAAGCAACAGTGAGACAATAGTCATTAGTCTAATTCAACAATTTCAGAAAATAACACAGCAACTATCAGGAAATTTTGATAATATAACAATAACCCACTCTTTTTTTTTGTGTACCAACAAACTGAATGTCGTGAACTAAGACTCCTTCTGCGTAATCTGAAGAATAAGGAAAGCCTTCAGCTCTTTCATGAAATGATGTGGAAGCATCCTCTGCTCAGATTCAGTGGACAGCATTGCCAAGTGAGGAATCAAATGAAATTTTTAATGTCGTTCTTTTACATGTTAATTTATGGAAAGGTCAGGTTTACCTTGCAACAGAAAACTGAATGGCCGGGCCAGGTTTGACTGTAGATTGAGTTCTGGGCTGTGCAATGGATGTGCAACATCAAGAAAAGTATTTAAGCAGAGAATCAAAGGTAGCTCAGGTTTTAGCAGTTACACATCTCAGTTTCAAGCTTCTGAACTGTTTGTCACCCACAGAATATTTTTATGACCGATCCATGGAAAAAGTGCTCTGGAACTTATTATTAATAAGAATTACTTTGGTGATGTAATGACAGCAAGACCTGCTTCTGCTCCTACTTCATGCCAGTGGTGGAGAATCAGACTTTTCATGTATACTTTTCAACAATAGCTTTTTTATGCTTTGTTACATTTTTTAATTTTTTATTGTATTTGAAAGTCCTTTGGTGTTGCTGAATCTGCCCAAGAGAGACTACCGATAGGCATTCAGGCTGCTGTACTTCACTGCCTACAAACCCAAACCACCCTCTGTAACTTAATAGCTTAAATATTTTTCCTTAAATACCTCTGTCTCATCTACCACCAAGCACCTCCTTACTGGTTAAAATGTCAAGACCGGAAAATTCATTAGTCATTTCTAAAATGGGCTGCAAAATACAAACTGCAATTTATGACATTCAGTCTGCTAGTAGAGGCTTTATATTTTATTTTCTGCCTTTTTATCCCTGCAAATTTTGGATGTTCCCTGCCTCTGTACTGAGTGAATCTTTTTTCCTCTTCCATTCACACTGCCAGAATCTCTGTTTAGACCATTCATCATTTTATATGACTGACAAACCTTTGCTGATCCACCATTAAGCAAAACTCTGGAAATTTTTATCAACTTTTAAGGAAAAAAATAGGCTGATTATGCATATGTATATGCAACTCAAGCAGAAAAGACTATGCCCCTTTTACAATGAATAAGCTTTTAATTTTTTAGTTTTAAACTAGAAATAAGCTTCTATGGCTAAAGGCTAGCTTAGTCCTTTGACGCTGGCTAGTGAGGATTCTTGGAACATAAATATATGCAATAAGCCAATAATTCTGCCTGCCTTTCTGCTGCTCTTGAGAGTATCTCAGTTCTGGCAAACAGACGGGTAATGGGAATTAGAAGGAGGGGAAAAAAACAGCAATAAAAATATAAATCACAAAAGGAAGGAAATCCATTTGGTCCTTGGCAGCAAAGACACGGCTCAGCTAATCCATGCTGAGTGCAATCCAATACTCCTTTATATAATCCTGTTCTTGTGGAAGAAAATTAAAGTTTAATGCAATAACGGCTGACACAAATCACTTTTGTTGCCCAGAAGCAGATTAAAGAATAGTTAAAATCATACAAACCTAATTTCTTTTCTGTTGTTGTTGTTTTATTTTATCCAGTGACATCTTCATTCTTTAATGGACAGCATCAGTTTTTGATTATTAAGCATATATTCCCAACGTAAGAGAGATTTTGTGATGGAGAGAAGGAGAAAGACAATAGTGACAGCCAAGAAATGATTAGTTCTTAAATGGTACATGTTAAAGCTCTTTCAAAAATCCATACATTTTTCATAAGTTCATATGGGCCCTTGCCTTTAATCAATCTGTGTCAAGGGGACTTTAAAATAAGCATAAAGGCAGTAGAATGCTGTCAGTCATAATTGGAGCTGTACAGGTCACTCCCATTAGCTATCACTCTTGTGTACATATTCATTTGTTGTTCTGCAATATATTTGAGATCTGCCAACAATGGAACAAACTGAGAATTTCTGCAAGAGAGACAATGATGTAAGAGAGAGAACAGTGATCCTAATCTTCCATTTTATTACTCCAGCCATCAGCCTCAACCTGCTCTTCATCAGCAAATTGGACTGAAAAAACCCAAAACAAAATAAGATGAAATCTGATCCTGGGCATATTGTGCTCCATACAGTAAGTTCCCTCATGACAGAAAAGGTTACAATTTATCTGAAATTTTGATCAGATTTATAACTGTGTTGAAATAGGATTGGATTTTTCATTTTCTTTACCTTTGTCCCCAACTCCAACATATCCTCTCTCACAAATTCAGTTGGGAAATTTCCCTGCTTACACTTCATATTGGTGATACAACGTAACTGCAGACGTATGTGGAGAGAATACAGGATTTGGTGTGCAGTTATAATTTTTCCTAATAGAGCTATCAAAGAATTACCCAAGACACTTGAGAAGTTTGTGAAATACAATATGGAAGTGGAAAAGTTGCATAATTTCTCCAGTACTTCTCTTCTCCACATGTATTTTTGCAGCAGTATCTATGCAGGTGTATGACCAATGCTTAGAGAAGGGAAGGGCTACTGCTCAAAAAGAACTGGGGTTAAAAGCATATCTTAAAAATATGAAAAGATCTCTCTCATTTTTGTTATATCATACTCCCCTCTTTCAGACTGTAAGAATGGAGAAGCCAACATCTTGTGGGAGTTCAAGGCCTCTTTACAGTTAGATTTAAGGGATTCTCCAGAACAGTTTTCCAAGCAAGTTATTTGCCCCAGAAATACCACTTTGCCAGGAACAACAGAAAGGAAATAAATCACGAAAAACTACAAAATCTAACCCCCTAGGAGGGTCTACTGGAAGAAAATAAAATTAGTAGGGTTTTGTTGTTCCTCAGTAACACTCAGATAACTTCTTGGTGGAAGCTATTTCATATCATCTCAACATCTGTTCTTACCTACGGTAAGAGATTAGCCCATGGTGAGTTGCACCAGCAAGGCCAAAGTAAAAAGGAAATTTAAGAACCATCTCCTTCCTGAATTTCAACATGCATGCCTGTTTGAAATTGGGGGCTTCTCTCGCTGCTTTATTAGTACTTGGGTTTTTTCACTCCTTTTTTGAAAGGACATCACTTGCAATTGGGCACATAAAGCACTGATTCTCATTACTAGCACATGAAAGCAAGTGTATGGAGAGTATATGGCAGGTTTGTATAGATTTATGAGGAAATGGTCCTAATAATCAAGTTCTAGTTAGAGAAAATGTATTTAAAAAGACCAGAATATTTCCAGCAGAGAAAATTTAAGGGTCTCATTTTCCCTCTTTACCACTTCTGTATTTATGTGAAGAACACCACAACAGCATATTTTCTTACCTCTCTATATTGAGATCTACTCTAATTATATGGGATCAGTCAGCAGTGGCAAAACCCAATCACTGGTCCCTGGAGTGTCATCAGATCTGTAGGTCAAGCCCTACTTTGCCAGACCACTTGTGTTGGCTTGCTGTGCAGGCTGGAAAATGTATTAAAGGCAGTGCAGAAGCAGGGGATATGTGTGTGGGGGTGTGTGAGTGTGTGTATGCCGTGTGTTTTCTAATCCCTTTGCAGCCTGCCAGGCTTAAACTGCAAATGTCATCACCATGAAGGCAGTAGTTGAATACAACAGGTGGGGTAATAAACCATGACATTTCTAGCAGGTTTAATTGTACTGGGTGTGCTGGGATACCTTTCAGTACAAACATGGTTTCACTTGGTGCCAGCAACAAGACCACAGACCTGGTTTTTACTCCGTGCCCACATGAACTAGGGTGTAAAGTTCCCACCTCCAATACACTTTATGACCTTTCAGGTGGGGAAACCTCTGACCTATATCATTCCCATCTTTGCTAGTTCAGCTGCTGGGTGGTGACAACTTGCTAGACTCTGTGTCTGGTCTAACGGTGATTTACTGCATAACAGAATTAAAGCATTAGTATGGTATTCCTGTCCACCCAACCCTAAAGGGCTTTTTGGTGGTTGTAGGAGGGACTCTCTGGAGGAAATTGCAACATACAGGGATTTGTTGTGAGCCTATTGCCAAGACAGTTCATAAATTTAAGTGAAACATGACATCTATGCTCCAGGTTTTTTTTTTTTCATTACAGCTTATGACAATTTAGTAGTTGCATTCCTGGATAAAAAGCTAGCCTGCTACTACAGGAGCAAGACATAGCCTTCATTCTACTTACAGTTTTTCATTATTTCAAACTGTAAATATTATAGTTGGGAAAACAGATCTAATTAAAAGACAAAGTATTTTTAAAGCTCCAAATTAACATCTCATTTACATCGCAATTACTCTATTGATGTCAATTAATCTATTTTCCATCCACACCAAATTAAGAAAAAAGAGATCAAAATGTGCCTGATTTTTTCAAATTAATAATAATGGTAGTAATAAATCTTTATCCTATAAAGTAGAAAGTTTATAAAAGCTTATTCTGATAAATAATCAAGTACTAAGGGTTAGCTTCTTTGAAAACAACCTTACTTCATTCTAAGATACGATCACTAATACTGCTTTAACATAGGATGACTATGAAAATGACATCTGCATATAAGGCAGCAAAAGACAAACTGATAAGCTCTATTTCAAGACAGCTTTTTCTCAACACTGCAAATGTCAAAATGGTGCTTTTGGAGAAACAAGGAAGTAAAAAAGGGGGTTAAACACAGATTCAGAAAGAAGAATAAAATTAACATGCAAATCTGTCAGAATAAAGTTCTAGTGACTTACATTGGATAAAATATTTTTCTCTTCTAATTAGATATGAACAGCAGTAATTTCAGTGTATGCTAAGGATTCTATCTTTTCTTTTTGCTGCTACAAATGTGGTTTTTTTTCTGGAATCTTACTTGGAATGTCTCTTTCAATACATATGCTATTTAAAATAAAGCTTTACAAATGTGTTTGCTATGAAGCTAGAAGCCAGTTCTTAATTATGAAATCAGTTAAATTCGTTTCAATTTACTGCATTTTACAAGCCTCCTAGCATAGAAAAGCATCCTTTTAAGTAAATCAGGTATCCTCATCTGGCAAAATTAGTGCCTTTTTTCCTTTGTCGCAGTTATTTCTGTCTTTAAATCTTCTGTCCTGCCAAGATATTACAGTGGGATCCTCTGGAATAAATGAAACACTTCCTTGCCAAAAATCATATTAAATTAAAAATAAAACCCATGTTCAGGCAAGTTTAACTATCATTTCCACTGATGTCAGTGGCAAAGTTTTTGCTGAAATTGAAAAAAACAGTTAAAAGGACATGCCCACAGAGTGAAAACACTCTCTGTACTGCCAATCTTTCCCTTTGGTAAGGAAAAACCCTCACAAAATCAGAATTGGCAGAAAAATAACAGAAAATTCCCTATGAAACTTAATAAATCAACTCAAGCACCTATTTTATGGCAGAATACCTGCAGAACCCTCACTCACTTTCAGTTAATCAGCTTCAAAATAGGCCTAAGTTTCTGTCTGTGTGGTATTTGACTGCAAAGGCACATTTACTTCAGTGGTATCAGTGTTGTTTAACTGTGCTTGGCACAGAAAAACTCTGGAAATTATATGTCAAACTTAAACTGCAGGGGGTGTCTTGTCCAGGCTGCAGGCAGCCTGGGACATGGTTATAAGTGATGTGGAAGTTTTCAGACATGAGAACCAAAAGGTATTTGCTACTCCAGCCATTATGCTCCTGAATTGACTTCCTCAGTCTTTTGCATGGTTCAAGCACAAAGTCCTAACCAAGTATCTGGCTTCCTGCTGACAAACCTAAAATGGATTTATGTGTTGCAGGTCTTCTGCAGGTCAATGAAAAGCTGAAAATGTAGGGACATTACAAATATAGTGAATGTTCTGTAAAACTCAATAATAACTAATACAGTAACAATATTAATTTATTTAATTTCATGCATTTTTTAAATAACAGAGGACAGGCTGGCAGGAGGTCACTAAAAATACGTTTCCAGAGTACTGGATCCTAGACTTAGTTCTGAGTGGCTCTGCAACCTTCTTCTTATCTCTCTGTGCCTCTGGTGTCCTCATATACCTGCAACCCTGAGCAGCTCATCCCACACCAAGTCATAGCTGTCCCATATTCAGTGCTCCCTTGGTAGTGAGTGTGCAGGGTCACCCACTCATGCACGTGATGAACCCACTAGAATGTGGCTCATGTAGCAGTGACTTCCCCTCTCCTGAGAATTTTAAGGGAGCTGTCTCTTACACCCACGCATTCATAATCAAAACCAGCAGAAACCCTGTATAATAAAGCTAAATTTTAAGATTTAACACCAGTGACAGCTTAAAATTCCATCCATGCTTTCACAGGACCTTATAGTACTCAGAAATAAAAGCTCCAAACAGCCCCTCCCATCTCAGACACACAGTGGAGCATGGCTTGTCGATAGAGACCATGGGAGCATGGCAGCACCTGCTGTTTAGGTCTACTCAAGCGTGTTACAAAATTGGATGTTTCTCACAGACAGTTTTGCCGACTAATCCCATGCCAAAAAATTTATTTTAACTAAGAGGTAAAATACTAACTGGTAAGGGACATGGGGGAGAAAGCAGAGAAAGAACATTGTTTTATGTCTGTTGTACTGCGTGATTTCTACTCTAGTTGCACTGTGTCCCTATTTTACAGCACAAACATCTATTATACACCCACCGAATTCTGTTCAGTCATTTCTTGGGGATATCCTGAAATCTGTATTGTTTTTAATAGTTCAGCCCCCGCTAAGTAGAACGAAGTTGGTATATTTATGGCATAAATCTAAACCAAAAACCATAGCAGACCTTTTTATTTTTTAATTAAGACATCACACAGTACTTTTCCCTTGGCTATTTTAACTACGCCGCTAGCACCTGTTCAGGTATATCGTTACAATCAGGTAATAATGATACCTCCCTATATTGCAGACACAAAAACAGAGAAAAATATTCTTCGAGTGTTTTCTTTGAAATGATAAGAGACATCATCAACTGTAATGTAATGAGTGGACTCCACCAGTTCCACTAGGTGAACAAGAGGCATTTTTAAGGTAAAGGTTAGCTGCCATTGCTTTTTCTTCAAATCTTAGTTTTTCCCAAAATCCAGTAGGTTTTCTGGTCTGGTTTTCTGAAAACTTGTTTGTTCAGTTACAATACAGTTATATAGATGTACAACAGACACAAATCTCCATCAGTCACACTACAGTGATACCAGCAAGTTCTCAGGTGGATGAAACTAACATGAGCAACACTGCGCACTTTCTTGGTGTAATCTATTCCCAATGGCCCCAGAAAACAACACTGGTCACTGATACTGTTAATATAATTGTATTTTCTGGGCTTCTGTTGGTACAGCAGCTCTAGTTATAAATAGCACCTAATTGCACTTCTGATCAATATAGCTATATTGACAGAGTTTATGGTATAGAAATAGACCTTAGTTCCTGGTCCATATCAGTAGCTCTTTGCTGTGCTGAGACCATCAACTTGACTCCCAAACACGATGAAGCAGATTAGCCAGTTTCCAGCAGCACATCAGAAATAAACCAAGAGAAAACCTTTAGATGACTGATCCAATCTGCCCACAAAATTGGTGGTTGGTATAATCCCAGTGGTGTTAGAGACCTGAAATAATTTTAAAATATGTAGTGATATTTGTTAGTTTTCGTTACTGCATGTTTACCTTGTCCCAATGTTCATAAACAGACTCTTGTGTGGTAAAAAAGTGAAAATAAAACAAAAAGATTTTTTAACAACTAAATTGCTTAATATGCATTTGAGAAAGAAACAGCACATAATATACCGAGTTATGAATACCTAGCCTGATTCAAACAGGCTATTAACCAAAAAAATTACCAAGGAAGAAAAGAGAGGGAAAAAAACCCAACCCTCAAACACAAAGTGTTTTGCAATTGAAAAAATTAGGTGATGCATGGACTGCCAGGTATAAGGGTGCTATGAGCCATTTTAAACAAAGACCTTAATTTCAGCTCCCAGTGGAACTCCTCAGGAATTTTTTATTGGGCTTAAAGTTATTGTGATAATAAAAGTTCTTGTCCATTGGTTTCTGTGTGCACAATACACATTGCTTTGAACAGCTCTTTTAAAGTGAGATTGATAGGTTAGGACATGTCTCCCTTGTTATTACGTAAATGGGCCAAAAGGCCGTTTCAAACAATCTCTTTTTAAAGCCTGTGTAGCAGGGCACTCTTTAGCACAATTCAGCCTAGAGAATCCCTGTTCACAGAAGGGAGGACAAGACAATAGACATTACAAATCCAAATAACATAAGCAAAAGGTGCCATTAGCCCAACTTGTAGATAGGATTTAACCAGGAAACAATTAAGCATAAGAGGGCAATCTTTTTAACAGCATAGTATGCAGGAAGCAAGAAAACAGTGTGCTCAGACTACTTAAAATGCATTATTATACAGTTATCGTGTGTGCTGCTCTGCCTCTGAACTACAAAACTTCAGGAAATGGCTTTTCTACTCCATGAGCACAAATACAAGCATATTCTTTGGGTCAAATGTATTCAGACTACATCTGTAGAAAGACGTATACTTTATTAGGTATTGAACACCCTTTCTAATGGCAGAATTTCAGCCAAGAGCCTCGCTCATAACCTAACATGATAAGGCAAAGGAACAGTAAAATTACAGACAACAGCTAAAACAATTTCATGAAGTGCTAGTGAAACCCTATGGTAAACAAATGAACATATTACAACAAAAGGGGACAATGATAATATACTGCTGATTCATTAGAGCAAGCTTTGCTGCATTTCTAAGAATATGTCATCTGTGACATGTCATTGTTGAATTTCAATTTGCAACAATAATCTAAACTGTAATAATAATCCTTGTTCATTTTAGTCCATAAAGTGTTCTACTAAACCACCCTATTCCAATGAACTTCATAAATATAATTAATCCCTAATTTATAAACAGAGGTGTGTAAATAGGAAAGTTAAGAAACCTGATGAAGCCTGTAGAAAAATCTGCTGCCAGAGCTAGTGTTAAGAATGTAACCACTTGGCATGGGTTTAACTCTGTGGCTGCTGCTGAAGTCAGTGGAAAAGCTAATTTTTAAAAATCCCACCCCAGAGTTCATGGCTCACACGCCCTTATAGTCAGCCTTCTATAAAACACTTCAAAAATTAAATAAATATCCAAAGTTAAAAAAAAAGCGGGAGGGAGGGAAGGAGAAGAAAATCGTGTGCCAGATAATACTAAAACACTATAGGGCTCTAGAACTGTACACTTCTTCCAAGCCAACAGTATGCTATCAAACTACAAGGTATTAAGGACTCTGTTAGCTTATCTGCTCGACCATCTTGCTAGCACAGAACAGCACAGGAATAGCTATGAATAACAACTATATGCAGACAGGTATCCAGGGCCTCCTTTTAAATGACTGAACCTTTACACTCCTAATTCAGAGTCTAATAAACATCTGTCACAGGAAAATATACTCAAAGTAATCTAGAATGAGGGGGCAAGCCAGATTGCAACGAGCAAATACACTTCAGGCACAAGGAACCCGCACTTCCCTTCTTAGCCTTGTTAAAACATTGAAGTCATAAAGCTACGAAGGAAGGCTGTTCTGTTTTTCTAGGCTATGAAATTTCCACATGTTAGTTCTTTCAAAGCGAAACAATTTCTGATTGTGACACAAGCTTAACCTGCCATCTATTGTGCAATGATGTATGAAGCATGAACCTGGATTTCAGATTCTGTAAATGCTAACACATGTTATGCCAACAAATCCGTACTGACTCTGGGGCAAATTTTGTAGTTCTCACCCAGATAAAACACAATCAAATCTGAAGTGGACAACACCTAAGTAAAGCCTACAGGATTTGGCAATTTTAGCCTTACTTTCTTTTCCCCTTGAAAAGCCAAAGCAAACAGGCTTTCTTTCATTTTCTGCACACCATGAGGAGGTGTGGAGCAAAAGGGAGCAGGACGAGGAAAGAACTGGGAAGGAAGTTTTAGAGAAGAATTATTCTTATCTTTCCTCCATAGGCCCTGGGAATCAGCGGTGAGGGTGTGGGTGCAGATCCTGGGAGACTTCAGGAGACTCAAGGGGTCAGAATGTTTCTTATGAAATTCATTCCTTACCCACTACAGTGATGAAACTGGAGTGCCACAGGTCTGTGTTCAATAGCACAGTAAGGCACAAACCCTTGGTGCACACTTCCCAAGGCACACCCAAGCTTCCCTGCACCCATTGGGCAGAAGTATGAGCTTAAGACTACACATTATTGCTAAACAAAGTAAAAGTCATGCTATTAAGTCTGCCACTGCCACTCTATCGATCTTCAGTATTAAAATAAAATTAAGATCTTTCCTTCAAATGAGTTTCAAGGAAGAGGATTTTATTGTAGGTTTCCTGGAAATAGCTAATCAAGCAGAAAATATTTTTAGTAGTTTAAAAAATCACAAGTTTCACTGTAAGACATAAAAGAGCAGTGATTTATTAAGTAATATTATTCTCATGATTGTACTGCTATATTATTCTTACATTGTCAGGCAATCTGTAGAAATTTGTTCTGCTTCAGGCAATCCTTACCCTTGCTATGCAACTGTTGTTACGTACGTTTTTCTCATTATGATAAGTACTTTGATCTCTCAGCAAATGTTCAGCATCTTATAAACTGTAACATAAAACCTACATATAGCAAAGTGATGACTAAAAAGATCATAACAATCACAACGGTGGTTCTCAGATAACCTTAAAATACACAACGGAAAAATAAAGGGGGAGGGGAGAAGAAATGCTTTGATTGTCAGTAGACATTTAAACTCTTTTAAGCATCGGATTATTTTCTCTTTCAGTCATGTCCCTTGGAGATCTGATTTTTACAGTCATCAGAAGCCAGATTCAAGTTAAATACCTCCCTTGTGATAAAAAGCAGCCTTTACAATTCAGGACTCCTCTTCCAGAGAGCACTAACTACAGCCCACGTTACTGAGAATATACGCAGCCAAGCACAAGCATGAATGCATAAAGCCTTTACTCCAGTGCCTTTAATGTTACATTCTGCAGATAGTTATCAATTTGAAATGCATAGTTTAGTGAGATTTATTGTTAGCTGTAGGTCAGCCCTTTCTATTAATACAGTTTAATACAGTAGATGTGTCTTGTCATAGAGAAGAGGCTCACAGTGTGGCCAAGACGGGGATGTGTGAGGTCCTTTAAATAATTAGAAAGCAGCCCAGTAATTCAGTCATTCTTCCATTATTTCATTCATTCATTTTCTTTCTGAGAAAAGAAAAAAAGCATTATTCCCCATGGCAACGTATGAAAATTAGATTGGCCCAGTTTGAGCAGGAATCTCAGAATTAAAGTAGTTTTCAAAAAAAGTAAAACTCATAGTAAGGTGGCAATCAGCTCCATAGTCATGCAAAAATCTTTGACTATGGAAAAGACAGGATTTCTCCAGGCTTGTAGACTAGCACAGTACGGGCTTGCTTATTGTCTTATTTTTCCTTTGGAGGGGTATTCTTTTCCTTCCCCTCCTCCAGCTTCCTGACTTTTCCCTCCCTTTTTATGTCTCTCATCATTTCACCATCAGCAGAGACCTGTACTTCACACAAAGCCTGTCTATGCAAAGAGGCTCAAGGAAGGCCTATAAGCATTGTTAAAAGAAACTTAACAAACACGGTGAAGGAGAAACCGCTGAAAGACAAAGAGGGAGCTAGTAAAAATCTGTATCTTAAAAAGGAAGGATAAATAACCATTCAAAAGAGAGGAGTGCATGAGATTTATCATTCCACCTATAATGCTTTGCAGCTAGAGACAGACTGCTGACAGAGAGTGGCAAAGGCAGAAAATAATCCAAACGCTGGAACAGGTTGCCCAGAGAGGTGGTGGAGGCCCCATCCCTGGAGACACTCAAGGCCAGGCTTGATGAGGCTCTGAGCAACCTGATCTAGTTAAAGATGTCCCTGCTTACTGCAGGGGGGTTGGACTAGATGACCTTTAAAGGTCCCTTCCAAGCCAACACATTCTGTGATTCTATGATTGATTCTATGATTCTATGATTCTATGAGCGTAAAAACAAGAAAGAAAACAACTTTCATCAGAAGTTATAATGCCCAAGAGCAACCCCTCTAGCTTTATAAATTGCTGTTTGCAGGGGCATTATGGTGAATCACTTTTGTTTCTAGCAATAGTTGCACTGTCACTGCTTCTCTCAAAGGCACTCATGAAAACAAACTGCAAATCCAACATTTACCACCAAGTGGCCCACACTGAACAACTCAGGCCTGAACTATCACTTCTGAGGTGTTTGGAAATGCCATTTTGGCTGAGCACCAGCTCTTTGACTGTGTTTGGAAGATCAATCGCCTTAAATATTTCTTTATGCTTTTGCTGCTATAATTACAGAGGATAAAAGAGTGCTCATCACACCAGACTTGACCACTAAATACCAGACACTTAAAACAAGATCAACACGTTACTTGGGTTAACACAGAAAACTACGTTGATGAAAACACATTTTGGTTGTTCTACACTTACTGCAGCACAATACTCAGCATCTATATCTGAAAACAAACTACAGTTATTTAATTCTTTTGGGGAAAAATAAAATTTGACTTATAAAAGTGCTGTACTAGCCTGCTGTATTCTTAACTGTGATGATTTTCTTATAGAAAGGCCAAGAGTTTGTCAGATTCACTATTTATATTTTCAAATTAGTGTATTTATGGACCATGCTAGGAATATGGCTAATACTGAGGATCTTATACATTTAACTAAGAATGAACAGATTAGTTTCAAGGGCAAGGACTGAGCAAAAGAAGATACGTAAACATTTGCAGAATATTACCCAGGCACCTATTCCTCAATGCGACTGGAAAATGCTCAATATTTAATGGCATTGTAACATATTCACTTATTAAATATTTTGTTTTTCAAATCAGAATCAGTGTAGTTCCATTCCATAAAAGGAATGCAAATCTATTCTTTCATAAGCTGGAGGACAACATATAGGGAGAGGCATGAAAAGAATTTTTAGCAGGTTGTCAAATGGCTTTGCATGCAGTGGTGCATATACTTACTGCAAGGTCTTCCCTCAGTCCAGAATCTATCTTCATTATCATAATCCTCTTAATGTATATGTCGTTAGTGTTATCTTCATTCTCTAATCTCTCAAAAGAACTGTGGTGACCCTCTGTGATCTCTGGGTTTGGGTTGCTTTGTTTGCTAAACTGTGCCAAAAATACTGCTAATTACTACTATTAAGAGTCAACTTTTTCTAGCAGGCATGGCAACTTCCACATTTCTAAGAACAGGAAAAGACAAAAAAAATTCAAGTAACTGCTATCTGGCTGTAAACTAGTGAGCTCGTGTTGACAACCACTCCCAAATACCTCACAGGGGAAAAGGGATACATTTTCCTTAATGTTTGGAGAATGCTTTGAAGGCCTTAATAATGGGCATTACACACACACACAGAGTAGTTATGGAGGATTTTCATCTATTATAACTACTTTGTCATATAGATCTGTATTTGGTTACATTTAATTTCTAGCCCTCATGTAAAAAAAGTGATTAAAGAAGGAAGAGCTGAACCCAATTCTGGAAACTTTGGGTTTTTTTGAAAATGGAATTATAGGCTTCCTGCAAGCATAGCAAGTGGATGTAAAGAACATTTTATAGAATTAAATTTAACACAAAAAGAGAAAAGAAACACGCTTCGTTGAGCAAAAGAAAGAAAACTTTCTACTTATCCAGTGGACCAGGGCAACAAACAATTGACAGTGCAAGTTTCTCACCCAGCCTATACATCTCCATTAGGGACATATCTATGCAGCAATTTACAGGAAGACATGAACTTGCTCTGCCTATATCCCAGTGAGCTCAAAGCTGCAAGACACATTACCGCAGAACCCAACCTAAAATATCATCTTCACCAGAGTGCTTACTAGGTCCAGCCTGGGCCTGTACTAACATGGTTTCTAGCTGGTTTGGAGCACCAGCAAAATGAGCTCCTGTCTGCCTGAGAATGACCAGATGAGTGTAACCCAAGATTCAGAAAAGCTACCTCTCATGCTGGAGAACTGCTTATGCTTCTTTGGCATGGCACAGTCAACTAAGATAGTGAATTGTCAAGCAACTGACCATCTTATTTCAAAAAGGCAATAAAGGAGCTGAAAGCAGCAGTCTGCATCACAGTGATTATCACATTATTTGTATTAAAGTACAGGAGCTACACATCCTTCAACAAATTAAACCACCCCCATTTCCTCAGATGTCATTCTGCCTCATCACCATGCTCAAGTGTGGGATTATAGTTAATCACAGAGAGATCATCTATCCCTGCTATCACCTTGCTGAACCTCTCAGCTCTTGGAGGAGAAACTATAGACCATAAAGATGATATTAGTCAGGGTTCTTGCCAGTAAACACTAGATTTGGGAATATATTTGTGATGTGCTTGAAAAAAAGGACAAAATGTGCTTCAGGAATGTTTTTCCTTAGAAATAAAAATTGTAACAATCAAACACAAAGCATAAGTTCTAATAATAATAAATGTGAATGCTGCCACCTACACGCAAAGGTATACGTGATACTAAGTACCATCTGAATTAATCAGACCTGATCCCTGATCACCTGTCCATCTGTGTCACGTAGATGGCAGAAAGCCAGTCATCTCTATGTCACCCCTTCCCAGCGCACCTGGCGAGCACAGAGGACGTGCTGCAGACAGAGCAGAAGTGGCAGGCTTGCCAGGTCTTGTGAACTGCAATCCTTGATCAACAAGCTCACCATTGGGACTTGCAGTGGGGGCTGCCTATTTAGCAGGGTGGGAAGTGGCTGAGAGCCCTACTGTTTCCACAGTGCGCTACCATGTTAAAAGCAATTTGATTTGGCCAGTTGATTTGATCTGTGATTTCTAAGCCCCATTGTGACGCTCTGGAATGACCTCTGGGCCAGGAAGAGTTAACCTGTAAAATAGCACTTCATGAATTAAATCTGGCGTAAATTCACCATGCTTTCCTTCTAGGGGATTAGATCTTTACTATGCAAATTCTGACTGTAGACAGGCAAATGGATATATTGGTATAAATCACACTTCAGCACTTACATTGCTAAGAACAGTAAGAGAATATAATACACCAAGCAGATTTATATTCTGTTGGGTAATCCTCTAGGCTTGCCCTTGCTGAAAACTCAGACCCAGTTTATGTCAGAAGCAGTCAATAACGCAGAAAACTAATACATGGAATTGACTGAGTGTCAACTGCTTAATTCATGCAGGGAGAAGGCAACTTTTCTTTGGTAACCCCTCCTTCCTGAGAAGGTGGTGCAATATTTTTGCAGCAGGGGAGTAATAGAAATTTTGTGTTTTAGAGATACATATTATCTAGCTAAGCAAGCATTACAAAAGCAAAACAAAAACAATGGCAACAATTATCTGACAAGGCTGGCTTGCATACAAAACAAGGTGAGATCCCTCTCTGAACCTTGAATAGAAACATTATTTTTTGCTCCACAAGAAGTCATCATCACTCCTTCACCAAAAGGAAGGTCACACCATCTTTCACAAAAGATTTGCCTGCTCGTAATTACCGCCTGCAGTGTACAGACAAATGCAATCTTTTAAAATGCTAACTGTGTTATACTTGTACCCGAGGGATCCAATGGTACAAATGTAATGTGGCCTAACCAGTTTGTCTTAGCAAGACCTTACAGTGCTGATTTGAAACAGCTGAACTAAATCAACAGTTACCTTGAGCCAGAGGCCTTTGGAGAGCAATTAGAGTCAAAGCTTGGGTTTTGAACCCAATATGCCCTGTCAGTCTCAATGATTTGTGTTTGTTGTACTCAGCCTCATTTCCTGCGTGAAATACGAGGCTGTATAAAGAGGAAAAATTCCCAAGATTAAAAAATATTTGACCTCAGTGCATTTGTGAGCATGAAAGTACACATGTCTAAATGACCATTTTGGTTTGTAGTACAAAGTTCTATTGATGTTGGCAGGCTGAGCTTCCCTGTCTCAAAGCCACATGAATGGTTTCAAGTTTCAGCCAAAAAATGTTTTCCACATGCTTTAGTGTGGGCCAATTTACACGGCAGATTTTGCGGAGACTGTGGCCAAGTGCTTCATAAAGGGCTGCCTTCTCTGGGATCAGGGAAACCACAACAGACACATTGCTAATGCAATCTAATTATCTGCTTGAATATTTTTCCAGATGTATCCAATGTCTAAAAATACTGCAATAAAAAAGGTATTATTTGGCTCCTTGGACTGAAACAGTGGCATAAAGAACCTGCTTGTCTACAGGGAAAGTTATAACAATGTAATTCTGCAACTGCCTTTAAATCAGTCAGACAAAACCAAACACCCCAAAGGTAGGCTATTTGATGCCTCATGGTCAGAATTAGCTTCCCAAAGAAAAACATGAATAAAGGGGTGCTTTTTTGTCAAAAAGTGCATCTGGTTCTTACAAGGTAATTTCCTTCATTTGCAGATCACAATTTGATATTGGGTAGGTTGATCTAATACATAACAAAGCATCTTTTCACTGAAATGAAATGAAAGACCAAGACTCTGGGCAGTGGTATGTGGATAGTTGTGTCAGGAGTTATTTTTTGTTTTATTATTAAAGTTCACTACTTTAATAGATCACTCAGTACTCCAGTTCGAGAGAAACATAAAAAAACAAAGGGGATTTTTCCCCCACCAGGTCTTCCTAGGTTGCCCGCTTGCTGTCAGTGAGGACTGGTTTCTTTCTTCCTGATAGTGTGCCTAAAAATCACAAATTGGCATAGGTTATTCAAACAGGAACTGACCATTCAATAGATTTTTCTGTAATTCTATGTCTTGACCAAGGAATATAAATAAAAATACAGATGTCAGAGTTTCCATAAGGAATAATAGCAGTTTGCATAACCTACAATTCCAGAAGCACAGACCTATTTGTTCAAATGCTTTTACTTTTGTATTTCACAAAGGATTTAAATTAATGACTTTCATAAAGGAGATCTGCCAATAACAATATTTCTTAATCCCTACAAGAATATTTTATTTAGGACATAATCATAGAATCATAGAATCATAGAATCATTTAGGTTGGAAAAGACCCTTGGGATCATCGAGTCCAACCATCAACCCCACTCTACAAAGTTCTCCCCTACACCATATCCCCTAACACCACATCTAAATGACTCTTAAACACACTCAGGGATGGTGACTCCACCACCTTGCTGGGCAGCCTATTCCAGTGTCTGACCACTCTTTCTGCGAACAATTTTTTCCTATTGTCCAGTCTAAACCTACCCTGTTGCAGCTTGAAGCCATTCCCTCTTGTTCTATCGCTAATTACCTGTGAGAAGAGACCAGCACCAACCTCTCTACAGTGTCCTTTCAAGTAGTTGTAGAGAGTGATGAGATCTCCCCTCATCCGCTTTTAAATGAAAAGCCATGTTTAATTTTTTGTTTTAATATTTAACTTTTCCTCAATCTACCACCTGTTGTGAAACCAGCAAAGATAAAGCACTAACTTGACATTTCTTTCCTGAACATTCTCAATCACAACCGCAAAAAAAACAGAAGAACAACACCCCTAATTTCCACCAAGAACCACTAGGATGAGCACTGGTGCCAAGGTAATGTGGCCTTAAACAGGCTGGAGCTAAAGCTGTGGCTGCTGAATCTGAACATAATATGAGAAGAATGCTGAAAACCACATGGGAGATAATGACCAAGCAGAATCCGCTTTGGTATTTTTGGCATTTCAATATGGGTCTTGAATTATTTGAGCTATTTCCACGCAATGATCTTTGTCAGATGTGATTTACACGAGGCTGCGGTTATGTGTGTACCCTTAAATACATTCATCAGAGACAGCATTTGCCAGTCTTATGACTTGGCTTATTGGATAAGGAGTGGCAACTGTGGGACAGAGAGATCAGTCCAAAAACATAGCTGCCTAGAGATGTTCCTAGTGGTTTAAATCACTGTTTGTATATTTAAAAAGGAAAACAAACTTCATCCCGCTGCCTGCCTTCTCTCACCACATTGACTTGCCACATCTCAGCATGCTTACTTTTATTTTTATGAAGCAAATTTATGGCTTTGCAGAATAATTCCAAGAAGCTGAGAAACAAAGAATACAGAATCTACACTTTGCACAAATATTTGCAGTACAATGGCATATTAAATAATATAGACTAAATTTTACTGGTTACGTATAAGCACATTTGAATCCATCACCCCAACCCAAAGCAATTCAGCACTGTCAAGTTGTTAGTCAGTATTCAAAATACGAATGTTTTAAACAGATTACATGCGTTGCAAACACCTTCAGTCAGAAGTGCTGATGAAGAGTAACTGATTGAGAAAAAAAAAAATCTCTAACCCCCCCTAACTAAAATGAGGTTTCAAAAGTTCTGCTAGGGATGCACACAGCATATTTTTGAATTAAGTCAGCCATATTGTACACCCTACCACTTTTTCGTCCTGTTTTTCCCACACTAGGACCAACCTACCAAGGCAAACAGACAGTTCTGCAAGTAATATATACATGTCTATAACCAAGCTATACGTGAGGCTTCAGTCACACAGATTCAAGTGCCATGTGCATAAAAAGTTGAGAAAGATTCGTGTATTTCTTTTTTCTTTCTCTCTTGTGTATGAATAGTATACCCATGTAAGAGTGTTACCATCTAAGTAAGAAACTTCTTAGGGAGCATCTCACCATGATATGTTTCCGTAGTAAGAACAGACTACAAGACGCATTTAAGTGATGAGTATTCCTCCGTAGATAAGAAAACAGATGCACAGATTTTTGTGAAAAGGTGTAACTATAAAGAAAGTAGCAACCACGATAAAAGGTGTCCCAGTGTTACAGGCCACTGAGGTCAGTTGAGTCTTCATAAACATCAGAAAGCCTTGATTATAGACAGCATGAGATGAGCTCCCATCCTTCTAACATTTAGCAGACTATCCAAAAGAACAAGTGACCTTGACATATGCCAACTAAAGAATGTCATCTTACTATCACTTTCTAAAGTGATAAATCAACAAGGAGCTCAAGATTGATACCTGCATTTTAAGGGTAACAACACTATGCTGTATGTACCACATTGCTCTAAAGCAGTAGTTTTCAGCTATTTTCAAAAGTATGCAGGAGTACATTTTGCAATTATTCTACACTTAAAACTTTCCAGCAAAATACTAAAAATGCTAAAAGCTAAGCTATCTAAAAAATGTTGTTTTCATTGCAGCTAAGCTTGGTTAGAGGTCACTGCCCATAACCGCACGTGAAAGATGCTGCTTCCTGAGATCTGTTGGATAACCACGAACAAAAATTTCTCTCTAGACTGCCTCTGTCAAAATGACCCAGATTTTAAAAACACAATTATTTTAAGTGTTTAAACTAACCTAGACCATACTGATACAATAAGGAGGAGTGACCTCACAGATAGTTGTGCCAGCGGGTCCAGTAGGGAGGTTCATGGGGAGTAACCTCTTAACCTTTCAGTGTGCATCTTCTTCTTCTTTGTTACATGGCCTCATATCCTTTTTTCTTTCTTTCATCACTTCTTCTCCTCTTCCCAAAAAACATACCTGCCAGCCTTTCAAAGACAATACAGCTTTGCTGCTGCAAGCCACGGGTGAAATGAGAAATTCTCTCTGACTGTTTCATGAGAGAAGAAAGGGATGGGAAGAGGAAAGGACAACTGGGAGGTCTGAGGAGGCAACAAGGGCAAGTGGGAGATTAGTCTGCTGAAACAATGGGGTAGCATCTCTATGGAAATTGCATGGCACAACTGAGACCTGTGAGTATTGCCATAATGTAAACATTACCCTCTTGTTAATACTGTTGACAATGATGAAATATCAGCTGTTTTTTAGTATCCTCTTTTCTACTCGCATCTTTTTATTGATATTTCTTTCTTGCTTTTTTTTTTTTTTGTTTGTTTTTGTTTTTTTTTTGTTTTGTTGGAGTTTTTTTAGTTTTTTTTTTTTTTGGGGGGGGGGGAAGTTGTCTCTCAGCTTCTTGTTATCTTTCCCTCCTTTGACCTTTCCCTGTACCAGCTCCTCTCTCTCAGACTTTCTCTGCTCTTTTGCTTTCTCCCATTTCCAGAAGTTACACTCTTACTAAAGGCCAGTGAATATCTACACAACCACAAGGAGCCAGCAAGCAAGAGCCACAAGGAAGTGTGCAGAATGCACAGTTCTGCCCTTATATGGCATTACCAGATGAGGAAATACATTTTCCATGCAATTGATGAAAAGTCACTATTGCTTCTTTTGGAGAAAGGAAGATAGGTTGTTAAATAGTTTTTGGGGAGTTAGGTTTTGCTTTTCTCTCTAGACAAATAGTAAATCCAAATACAAGCTCTGGGCTGTCTGGTTAATTGCAAATTTTAATGAAACTGAAAAGTTCCGATATAGCACAATACCAGGAAGTTATGTCAGTACCACTGGGTATTAGATACTGCTGTGGGAAACCATTCACCTTTGTTCCTTTCTACAGAGAGTAACCCGTAAACAACAACTACCATATTCAAGTATGACTTTGGTTTTTAAAATGAAAAGAAAAGAGAACAAAATTTGCTTTGGGAGATCAAGAAAAATAGAGAATAATTCCGAACAAAGTTGCAAAAAATTACATAGAACATAAAGTCAGTGAGTCTGTTAAATTTGCATGCTAATTTTCCTGGAACTGCAAATGTTTCACCTTATGCTGCTATTTTTATAGGTGACACTGAACATAATATCTCAACCCACAAAAGTGCTTGCAAACAAATGGAGAAAATCTAAGAGCAAACATCATGTTAAATATCCCCATGCTGGTATCTTGTAGAATTTCCTTTCAGACAACAGGCTGACAGCCTCTTATTAGAAGAAGATTTGACATGATTCACACAGTTCTGGAAAACCTGACAAAGAGGAAATGAACACTTTAAAGCACAACAGAGAAAGGCAGAAAGATCTTCAGACTCTTCAAACTCTTTCTGAGGTAGCTCTTGCTGACACAGGCACTCATTTTCCATCTATACACGCACACTCATAACAAGCACCATAGAGGGGATTGATCTTTGTCAGGCTGTTTTTTTTCCCCCTCCCCCCATTCGAAGAAAGCTTGTCAAAGAAAGTAATATGTTTTGTGTCACAAGTAATTCATAGTAATAGTACATAACGATATTTGGAGAATATCTCTTACTCTGGAGAAAGTTACCAACTTCACAGCATTTACTTGCATCTTAGCAGAGTACATCTGTCATTTCATTCAAGAGCAGACCTATGGGTAATCATTTAACCAAAACCACTGCTGTGATTGCTACTCGTACAGAAAATTACAAAGCAGCAGCAGCTTCAAAGCCAGGATTACAAAGATTAAATAGGAGTTGCTTTTTGCTAAGTGTTGGGTAAGAATAAATTACAGTGTCCTTAAATTCGAAAGAAATTAGAGAGGGAGAATTATTCATTTGGCCTTACCAGTATTTCCTAATTTTCATTTCCTCTCTTCATACTTACAGTAAATTACAAAATTGAGAATTCATGAAGGACTACTTAGTGAGAAAGAGAGAGAAAGTCGAATTTTGATACATTATCATACAAGAAGACACTTGGGCCTAACTTTACAACTTTTGTTTAAGTAATGAAGATGTTTTATTTTAATGCTGATTTTTTTTCTTAATACTAAAAAGACACTCCCCCATCATTCTTACAGTGCACCATAAGGACTGAAGTTTGAAAAAGTACAACTTTATGGATATTCTTTTTAAAAGATACAGCACTGTACACAGTACATATATACATAGTAGCAGCTCCAGGTGTAGGGGGGCAGGAGGATAAGAAACTGGGCAGACTGTACTCCTGGCTCATAACATGCTCATAGGGAAGTAAAGAAATCTGAAAAGAACTGCAAACAGTTTGTTTCATTTCAACAGACTAAGAACTTGATCTAATATCACATGCTTTTTGAAACAGAACACTTCAATACAATTAATACAACAACTGTTTACCAAAATAACAGGCCTCATATTGATAAAGACACTTTAATTTACATTATCTCTTGACATCATGTGTATTACCAAGTGATCTTAATACAGTCATCTCATTTCAATGACCTTCCAAATACAGTGCCCAAAGTTTAGGAATGCAAAGACAGGGACATGATGGGACACTGAGGCAAAAGGAAAGCATCATACCTGAGGGCAGCAACACAGGGATGGAAGAGGAGGATACTGCTGCACTACAGAGATATTTTTTCAGCCAACTACTTTTCATATTTAGGCTTCTTCTCCCAAAAGTCTGTTATCTGGCTACATATAGCTCCTGTGCTAGGGCTGGCTGAAAGAGCTGTGATTGCAAAATATGTCTTATTACTCTTAGGTTTTTATGTTAGAGCTAACATGAGTATGTAGCAGAACATCCAGGCTGGGTCTAAACATATGTTGAAATTTTACCTTTTATGATCACTGCTTCCGTTCCCTAGACCTCATTTTTATCATCTTATTGAAATGTTTAGAGAGACAGATTTAAGAAAAGGAAAAACCTATCAAGAAGCAGTGCTAAAGACAAAATGTGCAATGGAGAATCTTACTAAGGCTTATTTTACACAAGAGACATACCTAGGTGTACTTTGTTACTAAACCCACCGTAATGTAAATAAGCAGTGAAGAGCCTATGGCACTTTTGGGAACTAGAAAAAACTAAACTAGTAACAGCACTTTCAGGCCTCAATAACTATTTCAATACTTGAACTTCTATTGATAGTAAAATATTGAGAAAAAAACCTGACCAAACAACAGTTATGTAGTCTTAATTCCCCCTATTCTATCATCTACAATTCCTTAAGGGCAAAAGAGTTCCTGTGGTGTAAAAAAATCTTGAACCTTATTTCATATAAAGACTGTACAGCCAGACTGCTCTATGCATTTCAGTAAATCCTAATTTTCTTACAGCTTATCCTATGTACCCAATTCTCAGGAATGAATTTCTGGTCTAAGTGGAATGCGACTTGCATGATGACAATGAAATATTCATTCAGTGTACTTTACTTCAATACCCGCTAATTTCAGAGTAAAGCTCTCGCTTTAAATTCATTATTACATTTTCTTGTGACACACAAGTTCAAGTATGACTAGCTCAAGATTACACTAAAGAAGGAAGCCAGTGAATTTGCCTTTATCCTAAAACCCCATAAGGAGGCTTCAACATCAAAAGAAATGCCTAAGTTGATTTGATGCTTGTCATCAACGTTTCTCCACAGGATCAAACTAATTTTAAGTGGGTTAAATAATACTGACCTCTAATACTCCTTAATCTTTTTGATTCTCGTCCTACACATTAAGGAGTTTACATATAAAGTAGCATAAAATATGCCTGTATGTAAGTCCATTTTTATTCTTAATTTTTAATAGCCAAGGGGAAAAGGAAATGCCATACAATAACCCATTGGCGACAGGTTTTTTTTACTGTGGCTGTCTTCAGCACACAAATAATGGGGTTAAAAATAATTTACATCTAGAATTCTCATTTTAAAATGCTTATGAATTTACAGCTATAAAATCTACACAAACTTGCTTATTATTCAGGTGGTAAGCAATTGCTGCTTTATTGTTCCCTTACCCTAGCATAAAAGCATCAATTTAGATGATGCTACATTGTCATAATATGAAAAAATGCAATGGTGACCATGGTGCAACACATTTATCAATATTAAGTATCCAGTCAAGCATATCAAGGGGTGTTCTTTCTATATACGTTACCTATTTTGTGTACTTAACATATTTTGTAATATGTTAAGTATACAAAGATATGCCAAGGTACTATTTACATATCAATTTGATTAACCTTTAAGAGCTGTGTCATTCAACATTTCCCTTATTTAAAACAGCATGTCTGGCCTAGCTGGCTAGGGAAGACTTGAAAGCTTTGCGCATGTGAAATACTAGCCCCACTTTTAAACATCTGGAAATAGGTCCACTAACAACAGTGCTTCAAGAGTTGTAAACAGGTTCCTTTGCACTCTCTAAACCTTGCAGGAGCAATCTACTCAACTCAGTGCTGCAATATCAACAGCTTTTTAATTTCCAACATCCCTGAGTGGACAACCACCAATGCAGCCTGAAAGCTGCCATCCTCCCTTCAATCAAATGGGTTTCTGCCATTACATGAGCTACCAAAGGTCGTGTCATAATTTAAGTAGCCACCCTCTACTTGTCCCTCCTCCTAACAGCAACAATTCTGCCCTGGGCTAAAGCCACTGCTGTGAAAAGGTGAGAGGAGGTGCCACCACTCACTAACTCTTAGCACTGACTAAACATATGGGAGGAGGCAGAAAGTTATATCACAGAACATAGATTGTCTCCATTCACTACAACATGCTCCCAGCAGTTTTATCTTCTCTAATATCTGACTTGTAAGGATACTGCACTTCCAGAACGCTGAAGATTCACAAAAGTAGGTGCTGTTGGATACAGCTTAGGTAACACTCATGAAGGGTTTTTTTCACAGTTTCTGTATATATAGAAAGGAGAAAACTTTCTTGCTTCTCCAAAGAGTTATTTACCCTGTAACAATGAGAAAAAATCTTTAGAGAAGCAGAGTCCTGATCCATAGTTCAGATGCTCGATTCTTGGTGCAAAAATTAAGTTGCGAACATATCATGAATAAATCAGATGGAGACCATCCTTCTGCAAGCTCACCAACAAATTCAGCTGTAGCACTCTTTCACCTTTCCTTGGCAGATACCATGACTTCACTGTTCAGAAGAGCAACTTGTTGTTTACACATAGGGATAACAATAGACTGCAATAGCATTTTGAGGGCCAAGCTCTAAAGCTCGTCCACATCTTTGTCCTGTTTTACTATTCATACTGCCAAAAAGATAGGGAAAATATTAGGAAGTTTGAAGAAAGGTTCCTTTAGGAAGAGAAGTGTTATGATGGGAGGTTAAGAAGATGTCTCAGAATATGGACTGAGAAGTGTCTTGATCGCTGTGTGTAGGAGCTCACAAAAGGGAAAAATAATTGATGCTGGGAAGATTTTTAACCTTGCTGTCTATGGTGTAACAAGAATCAATGTCTGGATAGTGAAGTTAGATTGATCCAATTTTGAAGTAATGCATAATTTTCTGACTGTGAGGGGAACTGAACAGAGAAACAGCTAACTATGAAAAATCAACATGACTTGTAATGTTTTGAGATAAAATTAAATAACTTCTGAAAATGCCTTAATTTAGCTCTGGAAGAATTTTTACGTTTAGAAAGCATAAATGGGATGACATGTAACTGTTGAATTCTTTGGCTGTCCAACTGCTTTCCTAACCCAGGAACCACTGAGTCAAAGAGTAAATCCTTCACACTCTTGTGAAAAACAGTTTTTCTTAAACTTTCCTAATCATATCATCATCATTTTCAATTGTTTAAAGTCCTGGATCTCTAATATTTTCCCAGGGAAAGAGCAAACCACATTGGTAGGTTGTTGCACACCATATATGACATAGAAGAATTTTTCTCACCCTATTCAGTGTCTTTAGGAATAATCCACAGTGAAAGCCACTGCCACAATACTCACTTATCAATACTAAATAATCATTATTATCAAACTTTAAGTGGTCATCTGCAGTACCACAGGCTTACAATATTCTGGGTTGGGGTGATTTTCTCTTCATTTTCCTCAGCCAGGTAACCCTGCAGTTGTAGGAGATGATACGGTAAAGGGAGCAAGCAGCATCTGTGAGAGGGTACAAAAGATCCTTTTCAGAGATACTTGAATATCAGTGCTGCTTGTAGCACAGAGTCAGCTTTGGGGTCAAAGGGGAATGTTTCCCATGTTACAAGAAATATGGATGTCTCTCCCTTCCTTCGCAGCTGGGAGGATGGTCAGTCTCCTGGTATCTTCTGAGCTTACCTCACTTCCTTTTCCAGGGTTCTTAGGCACTGACGACATGAAGATGTCTCCTGCTCACTGTCAGTGACATGCAGGAAATGTGAGAAAAAACATGCACTGTGGCCCTTCCACCATTATGTGACCTGACAGAGATGATGAGTCCGAAGCTGGGGCATTGCCTTCTAGAAGGGTTTTTTTGTGTACAGGCACTGACTGACACCTTCCTTCAGAAAAAAACAACATTGTGCTCTTTCTTAGTCTTTGTGACCCTACAAGCTACTTCAGAAAGTCATGGATCAAGCCAGCAAGATGCATCTAGTAGTATAAAGCAGAACCTGCCACAGAGATGCCACTATACATGTTTTATGAAGGTGCTCAGCCACAGTGTAGAGCTGAAGAGAGAAAGCAAAGGCTGAGCTGTAAAGAAAGACGAAGTCATGGAGAACTCCTGCACCTGATAAGCTCAGTATCATAACTACTTGTTTTGGCAAATGCCACAGCTATCACCAACATCATTTCATTTCCAAAGTAGTTAGACAAAAATTGTTAGGTCTACTTGCTGACGTAGCTTTTATATAATTATACTTATTAGTAGTTAAATTTAAAAATACCATAACTGAAATCTGGTCTCCATGGAAACAAAAGTTCAAATCCCAAATCCACTTGATGCTTCTGGCCAAAAAGAACTTAATCTCACAGAGTTTCCATTCTGCTTATTGTCTTTTGAGAAGGAAATTACAACATGAGGTCTCTCTACAGAGGAATTAAATACCCAAAGCAGCTTTCCCAAAAGCAAATGCTTATGCCCATGTCCTCATTAAACTACTACTAAATTAATTACTCTTCCATTGAGCAGAACTGGTCTCCAGTCAGACTTTGAAAAGAGTTTACAATGAGCTGTAAAATGCTGCATGTTTCTTCTAATCATTGATAAACTGATATTGATAAATACCACTTGTGCTCCTGTTGCGTTTCAGTGACAGAAAGGTAATGGTTATATTAGTTTCCAAGGTTGTAATGAAAAACAAATACAAATATTAGCTTGTGGTAAAGTCAGCATGACTAATTTCAAGAAGCAAACCATTCCATTTCATATTATGTTTTCTAATATAGGAATGAATTTATCGTCATTTTGGTACAAGCATGAAGAATCCATTCTGGTCCTTCATGTAACTCTTCTCCATTAAATAACTCATGTCTTTCGTGCCCTTCATGGGCAATCATTTTTTTGCACAAAGCTCTGACAGGCTCAGGAAATTTCTTCGCAAGTGGCCAAAGTGTTTTGGTGCCTTTGTGAGTGACCTGTAAGACTGTAAACCCTTAGGGTAATCCATCTATCTGATACTTCAATGCTCGGATACTCCAATAAAGTTGCATTGTTAGTATCTTATATTCACAGAAGAGAAGGAAAATACGAACAAGCTTTCTGGGCTAAACTAAGTGCATGACATTCGCTTTGTGAAATTTCTCTTTCCTTAATATGACCTGAACAAGAAACACCAAGTTCAGAACATTCCAGTCGTGATGTCCTGGGTTTCCCAGTGGTAGTATCTATCTATAATGGAAAATGAAAATAGTTTATAACCAACTCTGGACCATGTCCCCATTTCCTTCCAACCTGAGGACTTCACAGCAGAATCAAAAGAAAAAGCCCAGGCCTTCGCTCTCCAAGGCTGCTAATTGTAACTTCCACTAAAACATATTAGTAAAGTGCAATGACCCATCTTGGCCCATACCAACGTTGCTGTTATGCAAAAGCATTTACAAGAACAAATACAGAGTGAACAGAACTTATAATATGAACAAAAAATACTGCATAATCTTTTTCTTCAGGCTCTGCATTAAGCCCATTGCAATGCACTGTCTAATTTGTTCAGCTTTGAATGCCATCTTATGCTACCAAACTGAACACTGTTACCAGATAGTTTATTCAAAACAGTGAAAGTGCATATGTTCAGAGAAGGAATTGATTCACTTTGCATTCTTCTGAAGGAAATTTTCTGTGTAATAGATACAAACTTTCAAAATAATTGGAATACAATATGTAAGGTAGATATCTGCTGATGTTATTACTTACTTTGTGAAAGGACACAATCATCATGATGTATCCCGTATGTGCCAGGTAACACCCTCCAGCTTTTGGTGACGGTAAAAAGGGAAGAGTTTTATTCAGCAATGATGGTTTAAAAAATTACATAGGCACAAATTCTACATTCATTTGGCACCCAACCGAATGTGGAATAAGCAGTTTACGGCAGGAAACACAGATCTTCACTACTGCTGATTAACCCACAAGCAATTATGTGATGCTTGCCGCATCACTCATTTGCTCCAAACCACACTGACAGGCCTCCTCATGACAAAGCAATAAGCCTACAATGCTTAATAGGAACATAACGTGTAGGAAGGTTGTCACGTCCGTTTACTATTTCAACATGACACTTAGTTTCAGACGCTTTTCTGAACCAGGTCGCATATCACATTCCCTGTCCTTAAACTTTTTTCCATTTCTGTCAGGTGTTTGAGCAGTTTCAGAAAAACAGACTATATTTCTGCCTGTTCTTGCAGTGGGCATCGCTGGCTGGACTCTGGAAAAAAAAAAAAAAAAGAAAAGTAGATACAGGGAGTATTTTACCTTCTTCCCTCATTCCTCAAGCTCAGAGGTGTAGAAGCCTAGACACAAACCCGTAACAGCTTTCCCTTGATTATTAACCACCACAAGGTGCAGGATAAGAGCAGGAATATTAGCAATATGACCAAAAAGAGCAAAAAAACGTACTCAAAAATGTCCTTGTGGTCAAGCAGAGACCTGAAACAGAGCTATTCAACATGCTTCACAACGAGGCAAACTCATTGATGTGAATAACCACATTCAGAAGGCTTCCAGTACCTGAGCTAGATCCAGTATCGCAGGGCGCAGTACCGCACAACCACACAGGCTCTCCTGTTCATAACTTGCAGACAAGTGTGTTCATTGTTACACTCTGAATTCTCAGAGCTGCACAACACTTCCTTTCACAGCTCCTTCTGACTTCACAGCAAACATGTGGCTAAAGACATAACAACTTTTTGAAACTGAAGCAGTTAGCCAAACAAACAGGAAAAGGATCAGGAGATTTAGGTCTCGCTGTGACAAGCTATAAACATGAAGTTCCTTTCAAAAGCACCTCCAATCAGTGCCATTCGGCATAAAGGATTTCCTATTAAGTAATCTGCCAGGTTTTTGTTCATGGCACGTTGATGCCAGCTGCCAATCATTACTGGACACATGCCTCCCTGCATCATCATCAAGCACATAGGTCAAAAAAAAAAAAAAAGTGAACAAGTGAACCATTTGTTTGTATAAAAATAAAGAGTACTTTTGTATTTTTTTTTCTGGAGAAGGGAAAGCCCATGCCATGTTTGTATATCCTCCAAAAACCCCCATAAACCTCTTAAAGGGGCACATAAACATATTTTGAATCACAGGTTTCCAGTTTGAGATATGCAACTATAGGGGAAAGCAGCAAAGTATCATAGAACATCAAGGATTTCTTCTAAATTCTATTGCTGTATTTTCTTCTCCCCTCATCTCTGGAGTAACAGGAAAAGAAATAGTTACCGTTAAATTTTGCCTCTTGCAAGTTTCCAGTAGTCATTTTTATATGGTACAACTATGGTCATTACCGTTACCCATCCATCTCATAATTTCAACTAAATCGAGCAATGAAAATTTTATAGTGCATCCCTAATTGTGCACCAGACTGGAACTGTTCATACAAATTCCAAGCAATTATAAGGCTTTCTGGGAAACATTGGCAGCAAACACAGGATTAAATGCCTGTAACAGCAAGCCAGATGGGAAACACAGATAAAGAAAATCTCATGGAACTTGATTCTTTTTCCAAAACTCTGGTATTATTTAAATTAACCTGGGACTCAAACACACTCACAACAGATTCAAAACTAGGTCAGTTAGGTGTAATAACTAGATTGTAAGTATTCCAAATATTCCCTAAACACACACCCCTCCTCGAATTGGTGTTACGTGCTCTTTAAGAATTAACACAGATATAACAAGACAAACATGTATGCTACCTGTAAATTCCATGTCTTAATGTCATAATTCCATGTCTTAATTACATGTCTTAATGTCATAAGACCAAAATATAATATTGTGCTTTTAAATGGATGATACTTTCTGCCTTCAGCATCACTAACAAAATGTAGTAGGAAGGGTTTTAATCCTTTGAACGTAACAGAAAAAGACCTTGCAGTTCTTTCTGACTTCCTACAACACAGTATTGCTTCATCCTCAAATCACTGCATTCTGCAGCCCACTAGACAGGGGAAGTTCTCTGCGTGGTGCTAGGGGGTGCCACAACTTGAACCTGGACTCATGGGGACGACTAGCTGGCACAGGGGCTTCCATCATCTCATCTCTTCAGCCTACAGTGTTGGTGAGAAAAAAGGCTTGGGGTGGGTTGCCTGGGAAAGAGCCATTTTTTAAAGGCCCAAATCCAGCAAAACAGTTAATGTCACAGATTGTCACTTTTCACCATGATTGGTTTTTAGTAATAAACTTTCAAAAGTATTTGAAGGCAAATATATGTTAGTGTACGGTTAAGAACAGATACTTTCCAGCTTGTTAAATTATCAGCCATTATTAATTTCCTGAACTAATTATGTGATACTCCTTATCATCCAGTTCTGGAATTAAACTAATCCCAAACCCCAGCATTATATAAATCTAAAAATAGAGGTAGATTTGGTGCCCTTCTACACTCACAGGCCTCCCTGGGAGCACAAAATGGCCACTAGGAGAGGGGAATTCCAGGCTGAATTCAGAAATAGCGATATGAATGTCATTTCAACTGATACTGCTTTTAGTATTAGAGTTCCTTTGCCCCTTTCTTTTATGCTGACACAGGACTGTGACAAAGGACTACAAACAGCATGGTCTTGATAGTATCTCGCAGCAGCGACCGTTTCAATTACAAAAATCACCAACCAAAGCGATTCTCATGAATATGTTTTTTAAACTACTAACCATAGCAATATCAGTAGGTTACCCACTAGAAAATTGTCCAAATACTGTTAATTCTTTGTAAGCACAGGTCTTCTTCAACTTTCCCATAGTTATTATAGGGGAGGACCTTGATTGGGTTACTTGAGAAGAGAAACGGAAAGTTGACATTTCTTCCAATGATCTTCTTCATACTGAGTCTGGAGTAAGCAGAGAATGGTTAACATTTCAAAAGACATTCTATTCACAGAATCACAGAATGACTGAGATTGGAAGAGACTTTTTGAGATCATACTCCAACCCTCTTGCTCAAGCAGCATCACTTAGGGCAGGATGATGTCCATTCAGGTTTTGAATATCTCCATGGAAAGAAACTCCACAACATCTCTGGCAACCTGTGCCTACTTTTGATCATCCTCAAAGTAAAAAAGTGTTTTCTTGTGTTCAGATGGAACTTTGTGTGTTTCAGTTTCTGCTTGGTGCCTCTTGTTTTGTCCATGGACACTACTGAGAAAAGTCTGGCTCCCTCTTCTTCATTTTCTACCATGATTTATGCACATTAAGAAGATCCTCCTGAGCCTTCTCTTCTCCAGGCTGAATACTCCCACGTCCCTCTTAGCCTATTCCTATATTAGAGATGCTCCAGTCCTTTAATCAACTTTGTTGAGTCCAGTCCTGCACTGGACTCACTCCAGTAAATCCATATGTTGTAATGGGGAGCCCAGAACTAGACCCAGTACTCCACATGTGGCCTATTACTGAGTAGAGGGGAAGGATCACCTTCTTTGACCTGTTGGCAATGCTCTGCCTAATGCAGCCTAGGAGGCTGTTGGCCCTTTTTGTTGAGATGGTGCATTGCCAGCTCATGGTCAGCTTGTTGTTCACTAGGACCCCCGAGTCCTTCTCTACAGAGCTGCTCTCCACAGCCCACCCCTCAGTGTGTACGGGTGCCTGGGTTGTTAATCCTCTGGGGCAGGACTTTATATTTTCCTTTGTTGAACCACATGAGATTCCTCTCTGACCAGTTCCCAAGCCCATCAAAGTCCTTCTGGATGGCAGCACATACCTCTGGCATATCAGCCACTCCTCCCAGTTTTGTATTTTCTGCAAACTTGCTGAGCATGCACTCTGTCTCAGTGCAGAGTTCATTAATGAAGGTGCTAAACAGTAATGGCTTTGGTATCATCCCCTGAGGCAAACCACTAATGACTGGCCTCCATCTGGACTTTGTGCCTCTGATCACAACCCTCTTGGACCAGCTATTGAAACAGTTTTCAATCTACCTGCTTGTCCACTTATCTAACCTGTACCTCGTTAGCTTGTCTACGAGGGTGCTATGGAAAACAGTGTCAAAGGCCTTTCTAAAGTCAAGGGAAACACCACCAACTTTTCTCTCCTCATTCACCAAGCTAGTCACCTCATTATAGAAGCCTATCAGATTTGTTAAGTGCGACTTTGCCTTCATAAGTACATGCTGACTTCTCCCAATTGCATTTTTGTCCTTCATATGTTTGCAAATGTTTTCCAAGAGTACGGTCTCTGTCACCTTCCTAGGTACTGAGGTGATGCCCAGTGGCCTGCAATTTTCCAGAACTTCCTTTTTTTAAGATGGGAGTGACATTATTTTCTCTTCCAGATTGCTGTAACTTTTCAAAGATAATCAAGAATGTCCTTGCAATGGCATCAGCCAGCTACCTCAGTATTCACAGCTGCAACTCATCAAGCCCCACAGACTTACGTACGCCCATCTTGCTCAAGTGCTCTATGCTGGTCCTCCTCCACTAACAGTAAGTCTGCCTTGCTCCAGACCTTCCCTTTGGTCTCAGGGGCCTGGGCTTCCTGAAGGCCTGTCTTAGCAGTGAGAAATGAGATTAAAAAGGCATTGAATACCTCAGCAGCCTTTTCTGTGTCACTCCTCATCTGATTCCTTACACCATTCAGCAGTGGGCTTATGTTTTTCCCTAGTCTTCCTTTGGGAAGCTTGCTGTGAAAGCTACAGACACATCAACAGCAACTGCAAAGAATTAGAATCTTGATTAAGCTCAGAGTTCCACATACACAATTAAGAAAGTTAAAGTCATCCAAAAGTTAAAGACAAGATTACACAAAGCTTGGTACGAAGAGCTACAATGCTAATTGAAGGCTGTGTAAGAAATCCAAATAGTGACTATTCAGAAACTTTTGAAAGAAATACACAGATTTGCATCTTCAGCAAGTGTCTTCAAGGCATAATCTGGAAAAATAACTGTCCATCCAGTATTGCTGTTGTATTCTTCACTACTCTTAAAAAGAGAGCTAAATTCTGTCTCAGCACCAAACTGTTCTGGAATTTCAATGAGGTTGCAGCTGCTAGTTGAGATATGGGAAAATCTCATTACAATACACATTTTATTTGGAGAAATTTCACCTATTTTAATAAAACTCAACAAACAACTCCTCTTCTTCCACTGAAGACTTGTGATTTTCCAGCTCTCAATTTCACATCCACCTTTTTTCCTCAGAACAGGCCATGTTTATGCTGCAGGGTGAGATCATTTCCTCAGTTCAATAATATCTTTACAAATCCAGTGATGTGATCCAAAAGAATTGAAGTGACATCAGTTTTGTACTTAAAAAGTGCCCCTTTCATATTCTCCCAAACTAGTAGACTATTTATTTCATCTTGACAGTATCACAGGTTTTTTCAATACTGAGCAAAACAAGAAAACTAAGAACACTTGCAGTCTACTCTATCTGTTATCTATTAATTCTTTGTGGTCCCAGTTAACAAACATCTCACCTTGACAGAATATTGCTGTAGCTTTCCTGAATTATCATCAGGCTGTGGAAAGGCATCCTTCAGACAGAGGACTCATTTCATTATCATGTGCAGCTTGCTCATGTTAATAAGCCAAATGAATCTGGGACTGCAGGATAAACACAGGTAAAAATCATAGAATCATAGAATGGTTTGGGTTGGAAGGGACCTTAAAGATTATGTAGTTCCAAGCCCCCTGCCATGGGCAGGGACACCTCCCACTAGACCAGGTTACTCAAAGCCCCATCCAGCCTGGCCTTGAACACTTACAGGGATGGGGCATCCACAGCTTCCTTGGGCAACCAGTTCCAGTGCCTCATCACCCTCACAGTAAAGAATTTCTTCCTAATATCTAACCTAGATCTACCCTCTTTCAGTTTAAAACCATTACCCCTCATCCTAACGCTCCACTCGCTCATAAAGAGTCCCTCCTTATCTCTCCTATAGGCCCCCCTTAGTTACTGGAAGGCCGCAATAAGGTCTCCCCAGAGCCTTCTCTTCTCCAGGCTGAACAACCCCAACTCTCTCAGCCTGTCTTCACAGGAGAGATAGAAGAGGTGCTCCAGCCCTCTGATCATCTTCGTGGCCCTACTATGGACCCACTCCAACAGGTCCACGTCTTTCCTGTACTGAAGGCTCCAGAGCTGGATGCAGTACTGCAGGTGGGGTCTCACCAGAGTGGAGTAGAGGGGGAGAATCACCTCCCTCTACCTGCTGGCCCCTCTTCTTTTGATGCAGCCTCAGGTAGAGTTGGCTTTCTGGGCTACAAGCACACATTGCCATCTCACATTGAGGTTCTCATCCACCAACACCCTCAAGTCCTTCTCCTCAGGGCTGCTAAATCTAAATCTGTGCTCAATCCAAAAATGGTCTGTTGTCCCCCTGTTCAGAATTATACATTTGCTATGAAGGGTGACAGTACATTTTCACACACTGAAATTCCAACTTTTTTTTTTCCAGAACATTTTATTTTCTTTTTAATTGTCTGAATAAATATTTTAAAGTTTGATTTTATAGCACTTTACTGTATTTGTATAGTCAGGCACCTCACCAGTAAAGCATCTGCTATACAGTCATCTTTATCAAATCCAATGTCAAATCTCATTAAGGCTGTTAAGTGACTTCTATTTTCAAGTACATCCTGTTATAAATTATTGTATTCCATGAAAATCTTCAATGACAATGAAAAAGTTGTTGATGTTTCTCTTAGTTACTAAACAGAAGCTTTTAAGATTGTATTTGTCCTCTCTAATCTTCCATGGAAAAATGAAAGATAACTAAAACGTGTTTTCACACTTTCTACATTCACTAAATTTCACAATGCTCAATCATTTGGTCTAAAAGTCCCTTGAAAGAAAAATGATAAATTTTATGTCTCCTCAGTCACTCTTGATGACATGCAGCCAGGATGGTCTAGGATTCCTCAGTATTCAGCAATACTTGTAGCTCTATGACCTCTGCTTTGGAAAGACATTGGAAAGAAGCATGTTTTATATGAAAATTCCTGCATCAAGTGATCCAAAGAAGATAAGAGCATAAGCAGTAGCTTAAGTCCTACCCCAGGAATCATGTTTCTGCCAACATTGCATAACCGTTAATTATAATTTGAACAGATTTTTCTCCCTGAATTAGATTAGAGTCTATTCAACCATATCCATCATCGACAGGGTGTTGCATCCAACCCCAAAATGTCACAAGGCTTCAAGGTTAAGCTTCTCCTCCAAACGGGTTTCCTTTCCTGCAGATCCTGGAGAATATTTGCAATTGCTGAAGTGCTTTTCTGTTGGCAAGCCTGGACTGAACATCTTTTTCAGCTATTACTGCTTCTGCTGGCTTTGAAATATAAGATGTTCCATATAACAGCCTGCAGCTATGCCAGAGACTGCTTCTCACTCTCTGATTTGACATATGATTAGTACTCATTAGCAATGCTTAGCTGTTCCAAAGGTGATGCTGTTCCCAACTTCATCTTTGAGATTTACTGACATCCAGAATCATTCTGAGCTACATCCTGCACACATATAAGAGCTGATATAAAACGCCCCACTAATGTGAACATGAACTTTGAGTTCCAATGCTCCTAACGTTCAGAAAATTGAGACAGGGTGTTTTCCTTATCTGCACCCTGTAAATTTGTTGAACAACAGAATTAAGGAGAGCAGGGTGTGTCATCCGTGTAGAGTCTTGTTTGTAAACTAAAGAAAGCAAAGTAGAAACAGATCCTGGAGTGATAAGCTCTGGATATATATCCTCAATAAATTAAAAGTGTGGGACTAATACGGAAAATTTAAATTGATGCAGAAACATTGCATATCTCTTTAAAAGGATTAAAACACTAATAAAATGGTCCTTAACATCTTGGAGCTTTTTCTGTGCCATGAACGTGTTACTGATACAGTACTTTTCTAAAGGACACAGGGCAAAGGGCCACTTCATTTTAAGCTGCAAAATGACTTTCAAACAAGCTACAGATAAAGTTGCTGACTTACAAAAGCTTTTATCAGACTTATGATGGATTTTACAGAAGTGGAACTCTATATGACCCATGTGATTTGTTTTCATTTACAAAGGTGGGGAGGCTTTGAATTTAAAAATGGAACTTTTTCTTCTTGTGCCAAATGTAAACAATGTAACATCCATTTCCCATCCAGAGATTTTAACAGTTCAAAAGACTTTGTATGAATCTTATCTGTATTATATTTCCTGCTGATTGGCAGTGCCTCACGCTTCAAACTGAAAGCCAAAAATGTGTTGGCTCTGAACAGAGACAGGAAACAAATAACAAAGAAAACTGGGAAATAAACATAATGAGTAGTTATGAAGTGCTGAAAACTATACTTAGTGTTTGAGTTCTTGTTAGTTCTTGAGATTCAAATACTACCATATTGATTTATGTCTGGGAAGCCTTGTTTAGAAAAAAAGCATAAACAAAAGCCTTTGAGTATTTTGTCAACAAGAAAACATAGTTTATATTATCTTCAAAGCTCACATCTATTCCTGACTTGACTGATTCCATACTCCTTACTGTGGATCACTTTGTTATTTCTGGGAGAGGTGCAAATTGCACACAGTAATTACTGTTCCCAGGGGAAGTGCATGGATCTATTACTCACAGTCAGTCAAACAATTCAACAAGACCAATACTCGGCTCCGTTGAAGAAACGTGCCCTGGGTGTCATTGTGGCTGGAAACAGAGCTGATGTTCTCTCCTACAGCAGACAATGCAGATGTTGGAAAAATCTTAAAATTCATTGCCTCTAAAGAAATTTCTTTGTATTCTTCTTTGAAAGCCATGCAATGCCAGGTAACTGAAAGAGGCCATTTCTTAACAACAAGAATTAAAAAAAAGGGATCTAGCAACTAGCTGTACATTGCAATTGAGTTTTGTATCACTTGTATAACTTAATAATAACTATCATGACTCAAATACGAAACAACGAAGCCAACACAGTATGGCAATACTTCAAGGAAAGTATTGCTTCTTTTTAAACAGGGAGTTAACCAACCATAAAGAATGATCAGACTTAAAAAAGGGCAAGCACTGCTCTGACAAGCCAACATTGCAAAATCCTAAACAGGTGGGCAGATACAAAATGCTTACCAGTCTTGTACCTGATATGTTCTGTAGTACAGTGAAAGTCAATTCATTCCAATGCCTTTTCTGTATTACTGGGAGGTGTCTTTTCTTTCCATCCAGTTATTTTTAAGATGTATGATCCAGAATTCTTATGTATCCTCTTTCAAAGTTCCAGACATAGGCATTTTCCCATCTTCTTATTCTTCATACACAAGTGAACTGGATCAGGTACATATTATATTACTGCTACCTTTTGCTCTGTCACTCAACAGAGATTCCAAACTTCCAAATAGCCTTTTTTAAGTATACAGTGAAAAAGTAACAAAAAAGTGCTATGAAGTACCACATTCTCTCAGTCTGAAGGGTCACAATACAAGCACAGTCCCAACCTCACCCACCTTTTGTACAGCATCAACTAACACTGGCCATGGGCTCACAAAAATTTCTTTCAGTACTCATGAACACTACTGCTTCCTGCAACACAGAGAAAATAGACTTTTCTGTCCTCATGACATCCTCATTAGCTTCACTACAGCCAACAATGGTGTGATTACAAGCCATGAGATGTTTCAGAAGCTATAGTAATTCTTTTTCTATTTTTTCAATACTCTTTTGCCCCTATCAATTCAAAAAGCTTCACTTTGCTTTTACACTACCTGCACTTTTTCTCTCCCAGTCCTGTCAATCTAATCCAATAATTGCCTTCACAACTTCAAATTATCAGCCAACCTGAGTTTGCATCTGGTTCAGTAGAAGTCCAATTGTCCCTTTTTGAAATAAATCTATCAGGCTTTGTACAAGGTGGAAAGGAGGGAGAGTTCTTCTTCAGCTGTAAAAAAGTCCCATACCATTGATCAATGTTTTACTTTCACCAAATACTGTTGTTTCCTGGATTTAGCCTTTAGCTGGAGCAAGGCTGAGGCTGGTAGAGCTTTCATTCTCCAGGCAGCTAGACAGACTATTTCTTTGAGAAATTATAAAAATCCATTTGCAAACACAAACAGCAAGTAAAATGTTAAGGCATCAGTACAAACAGGGTCAAGGACTGTCATTGACCCAGCACAAAAACTGCAGAACTAGTGCAAAGACAGCAACAATACTCTACACCCAGAGGGAGGTGATAAGCAGAAAGCTCATGAAGGCACGTAGCAGAAGACAGGTCTCTCCCTTCAAATGGCCTCCTTTCTGCCATGTGCTTTGATACAGGAAAATGTGGGAAGGTATCAGGTGTTTTCTGGTGGAGAATGATGCCAGTCCTTCATTCACAGCTCTAATACAGTTGGTCTCCCAGTCACACAGAGTACCACTGAGGATCAGGAAGGAACAGAGTACCACTAAGGATTCAGTCATCCTTCCCAAAGCAAGCTTCCTCTTTGTAATGTCCTTCAGCCTTCGGCAAGAAAGGAAAATATACCACCACCACAACCACCACCATCATACTCCTACCTCCAGCAGGGACACTGTTTTTAACACTAGAATAGGAGTTCCACAAAGGCACAACTGCACAGGTGTCACCCACTTTCATGCCTATAGAACTGCTTCTAGTTTAGGAATTTTTCACTTATAAATACACATATCTATTTATTCATTTCAGGTTGGACCAAAACAGTTGTACTCATCTTAGCTTTAGACATATGGCATAGATATAGCAGTCATTGAAGAGACAGAGTGTTTAATTACATTAGGGGACGCATAAGTTTAGAAATATACACTAAAAATTTATTCAACAATATTTGCTGGAAAACAAAAAAAAAAACCAAAAAATCCACTCCAGTCAATACAGAACTGTTCAACTCATTAAAAATTTCCATAATGTAACAGTTCATGAGGTTTCTATATTGTGTCCTGTGCACCAAGAACAGTCTCCACGTAAATATCAGGCCTATTCACTACTTAAATTCAGCAACACGTTTTCCATAGAAACCTGTGCTGAATAAGCTCTGGAATTTCTGTTTGGTCTCAAGGTTTTCAACATTTTGTTAGATTACACCTGTTAAAGTTCGCAATCACCACTTTCATCTCCAGGTTCTGCTGGAGAATTATGAATTACAATTCACAACTGACGTCTTCGCAGATCAGTGCAGTCCTGCAACACAACACTGAAGATCTATACATCTCTTACCTTGTCTCCTGGGAGTCTCAGGCTTGGGTGAACTTTTTCCAAACCACACCAACTGCTGCTTAAATTTATGAGAGCTTGAACTCAGTTTAAAGAGACAATAAACAACAAATAACTGTTTTGTTCCACATGTTCCTCTTGCAGAGGCCTTTTACTGTAAAATATGCCACTGTTTGTCTGTAATTACATCGTGTACTGATAGTTGTTTGTTTTAGCTTAAGAAAACTCTCTCCTTTTGACTGCACACATTTCATTTCAGAAAGTCATGTCATTTTCAATTTTCCTATATTAGAAATTTTTACACTTTGGGGGGAAAAGTCATACCCTCAGTCTTCTGCTTTATTTCAGAATCAGAAGTTTTCAACTGAATAAGCAGAAACCCAAAGGTAAGAAACAGTTGCTCTAATAATGTTTTTGAACAGACTAGCATGTTCATAGTAAGAAAGCTCTGAGTGACCTAACCTCTGTCACTGAACTTTAGACAATTATGTACTCTCCTGATCTGTCCAGTAAACAGAGATTTAGACAGATAAACAGTTGTACTTACAAAGCAAAAACACTCATGCAATGCTTCCGAAGAATTATTCGACTAGAGACCAGAAAATAATTTCTCACTTTGACCCCATAATTTGAAATGTGAATTTTAAAATGTCAGTGTTCAGTTCCCATATTTCTAGCAGAAATACGATCTTTGACATTTTAAAATGCTGCAATAAACAATAGAGTATATCAGATTCTCACAGTTAAAGTGCTTAGTTTAAAAAAATGTTTTAGCTTACAACAAATAACTTGTTCACAACCCAAATAAACTAGCAAAGTTTCAAACAAACACAACATTTCACAATAGAGCTTCTCCTCCTCTTATAAGTCCAACTTCATCAAATGAAAAATGTCAAGTCACTGTGATCTTTTACATTGACAACATGTGTACACTGATTATAGAACTTCAACATGTGGTTCTTACAATCATTCCACAATTCTGAATTTTTTATGAGATCTATTAAAAATCTAAGTTGGAATCAGCTTAGAAACAAGATTCAGATTATTTTTCTCTGAATTTCTCCACTCTAATTCTTCTATTGGCAAGATGCTCACTTTAACCATCTTCAATGACAGGCAAGATTTAACTAGCCACATTCATTCAAGTAGTTAAACTACTTCCTTTTGCTGTGTCCCAAAATTATGGGGGCAAGCATACGCCTCAGTACTGTGCTGCACACTGCCCATATCATATAAGTGAAAATACATAAATTCTGCTTCAATATCACACCTCAACTTCATCACTGGAGAATACAAACTTAGCACATCACTCTACTTGCATTCTTCATTAGAATATAAGAAGAGCAAATACACTAAAAAAGAATGACCATCTTTCTGCAGTCAAATTTTTAATAAATGGGTTCTTCCTGGATTGTTCACTTTTTTGTGCCCAAGTATAATTCAGGCAGTTATATTAAAGAAACGCAAAGATCTTCTACGAAGAAACTAAATACTTTTTCTGACACTAATGTTCTCAGGTAGATCTGTCCATCTTTTTTAAGGCTACACTGGAAGAGGTCTTGCTATGGTTAAAAGCTCATGACAGCTGATGTCCCTCTTTTGTTCTTCATAGAACAGAATGTGCAAGAGGATCTTGTTGCCTGTTAATTTAATATTCTGGGGACCTTCTTCCAGGAGGACACGGTAGTTCTAATGGGACTCAGTAACTTGAATACACTCATGAATTTTTATTTAGATAAAGTTTCTGTGATTATGACGCATGCAACCTTTTGTTTTACTGAGCTATGCCCAGCACAGAATCAACACAAAATCCTTCTCATTCTCGTGTTGCGACACAGGAGTTGTTGCGGACAGACCCTATAATCCTTTGCATTCTGAAGACAACATGCATGAGCGTTAAGAGTAAATTTCCTGGCTACGAACAAGGGGTCATATAGGCCCATATTCTCTCTTGAACAGCATGCACAATAGACACTCAGAGAAGAGTAAGAACAAAGCAAGCATATGTAATATTTCTCCCCTAGTCTCCAAGTATTGTCAGGTTGGGGGGATTTCCTGAACTTGAGGTGAGCCATATATTTTGTAGTCCCCAAGGATCTTTTGTTCAAGTCCTTGCCCACTCTCCCTTTGAATGGATATAAACTCCTTCACTTGCATCTAAATGTTAGCTTAGATATTCCAAAAAGATGAAATTTTAACCTCTGCACAGAAGTAGGGAAAAGTTAGCAACACTAACAGAAGCCTGATATATGTCTTCAGCCTATTTTCACACAGTAATTTGCTATAGTTAAAAACAAACAAACAAATGAACAAAACCCTCAGTGAGATAAATTATCTTATTTCAAGACCAGGAATTTACAGCCAAGACTGGCCAGAATATTTTCAAAACATCGCATCTCTTCCATCCCCTGTCACGTTACCTCTGGGGTGATGTAACTGATAAACGAAACACTCAGCCAGTCATTTAGAAAAACACATCCTTCAGCTAAAAAAACAAATATTGAGTGCTTATGATTTTGCTGTTGTACAAAAGGAGCAAAAAATGAAAAAATTCCCCAATAGTAAAAGCTCAGAAACTTTAGGAGGCTTTTCAGTATTTGCTTTGTTTCTCTCCCTCAGAGAAATGAATAAACCAGACATTCAGAAAAGCCATTACTTCTGACCCCTGTTTATTTTTCTTCCATAGCTCAGGACTGTTTATATTTGTGCTGAATGGTACTATCAGATACAGCTCCAACTGAATACAAAACTGTCAATTGCACCTCACCCCATTATACATTCCATTCTTCACAGGATTTTATTTCTTGAAAGTACATTACAGAGGAAAGAGCGCCTTTAGGGTACAGTACTTTTCAAAACACAATTAAAATAAACTCTTCAAGTGGAAATGTGAAATGTATTTGTATTCTATTAAAGCCTTTGGCCTTATCAGCCACAGTGCACTATATAACAAGGTCATTAGTAACAAGCCACATACAATGGAGAACATACATCAGCAGCAGAAAAACAAACATGAGTCCAAAACATCACAATAACTTCCTGTACCTGTTCTTGTTTGCTTGCTGAGCTCTCAAACGTTCTGAGTCTCTGAAATACATAAAAGCGTAACAGCTTGAGTCAATATTTGCCAACCAAAGTGAACGATTTTATTTAGCGTGATGACTGGACCCCTTGAGCAAACACATCTTGTAGGCAGCATAACGACTGCACGCCAGCCTGTGAAACGACCAGAAGTGTCCAACCATTCAGAACATACACTGCATCTGGGGAAAGCTCAGCGGCTGCTCCAAGCTTCTCCTCACAAATAAAAGATAAGATGATACATTTAGTTTTCCATCAAAACCCATTACGGAATATAAACCAGAATGATTTTATAATAAACTTGTGGTTTCCTGATTCTTGCTTTGAGATGGTTTCTTCTAGTTTGAATTTCAGGTAATGAAACAATTCTGATTCCTGCTCATATAAAACCTTTCCAAGAGTTTAGGTATCCTTTGGACTACAGGGTCTGCCTATTTAAACAAGTTCATTTGGGATGTGGGCTGAGAGGTACATAAAAAAATATTGATTTCATACCAATTACTACAGGAACCAAATTGTGGTGAACAGGGAACTGCATCTGAAAATCAATACGAGGAAATGTCCCTTTTGCCCATGGAAGTGCTGCCAAATGAAGTAATGTCTTAATCCAATCTTTCTTTTGTTTCAATAAATACATTCTATAATTATGATATGGACCAGGTGATGATTAGTCCTCCTTTTTGTTCTGTGCTGACATTATATAGGATTATAAAAAAATAGGGTTTTTTTCTGTATTGAGAAAATTCTGCTTCCCTTCCTTTTTTAAAGACAAATACTTGGGTCAAAAAACCTTGAACCATATCATAGAATCATAGAATCATAGAACCATAGGGTTGAAAGGGACCTCTGGAGATCATCTAGTCCAACCACGCTGCCAGAGCAGGGTCACCCAGAGCAGGTTGCACAGGAACGCACCCAGGCAGGTTTTGAATGTCTCCAGAGATGGAGACTTCACCACCTCTCTGGGCAGCCTGT
>VWZL01002127.1:26102-48455 GCA_013396915.1 Stercorarius parasiticus | reverse complement strand
TGCCCTTATTGAACTTCATAAGGTTCCTCTCTGCCCAAATCTCCAACCTGTCTAGGTCCCTCTGTATGGTGGCACAGCCTTCCGGTGTGTCAACCACTCCTCCCAGCTTTGTGTCATTGGCAAATTTGCTGAGGGTGCACTCTATCCCTTCATCCAGGTCATTGATGAATATATTGAAGACTGGACCCAGTACTGACCCCTGGGGAACACCACGCATCACTGACCTCCAATTAGACTCTGTGTCCCTAATCACAACCGTCTGAGCTCTGTCTTTCAACCAGTTATCTATCCACTCCACTGTCCATTCATCTAACTCACTCTTCCTAAGCTTCCCTGTGAGGATGCTGTGGGAGACCGTGTTGAACACCTTGCTTAAGTCAAGGTAGACCACATCTACCGCCCTTCCCTCATCTATCCATCCAGTCATGCCATCATAGAAGGCTGTCAGATTAGTCAGACATTATTTCCCTTTGGTGAATCCACGTTGAGTACTTCTGATAGCTTTCTTTTCCTCCACATGCCTTGAGATGATGCCCAGAATGAGCTGTTCCATCATCTTTCCATGGAGGGGGGTGAGGCTGACGGGCGTGTAGTTCCCTGGCTCCTCCTTCTTGCTTTTTTTGAAGATTGGAGTGACATTTGCTTTCCTCCAGTCCTCAGGCACCTTGCCTCTTCTCCAGGACCATATGAAAGTGCTGATACACAAAAATGCCTCTCAGTCTGGAGAAAGGTATTTTCCTCTTCTATCAACATATGCCACAGATGTGCAGCTTCCCAAATGCAGCAAAATCTATAAAGATAACTTGTTGTGTGTGTGTGAGCAAGGTTTGAGGGCCAAGCTTTTTTTTTGGCTGCCACACAAAAAGCTGTGTGCTGGGACTATTAAACTAACAGTTCATTCTCCCTTGCCTGCAGGAGGACAAGGTTTCCACTTCATCCGTTAACCTGTGTCTGAGGCCGCTCTTCATGCACGCAGACTAAAGGCCAGAATAAGAACATTCCCCTCCCAGACCCCTTGAAAATCCAAATGTTCTTGTTCAGGACCAAACACAGAAAAGGAATATGAGGTCATATTTACTACCGAGCTGGATTTTAATAAAAAGGGGGAGCTTCTAGCATTATGTGCCTATTATACATGCCACAAGGTATCTCTAAAACTGAGCAAGAACAGATCCAAAACCAATCTAAGGGTGCAGGTGGTTATCTTAAGGATCATGTGCTCTCAGTAGACTTAGAACAAAAACCATAAGTTTGTCAGAACTGATGCTTTTTATGGTGCCTAATGTATAACAGAAGAAAAGAAAGTGTTTTTAAAATTTTATGATATTATCAACATATATCATATATCAGCTGGATTGAAAAATCCAGGGTTTCAACTCCCTAGTTAGTACAAAACTACTACCTCAAAGTATTGTGTACAAATTCCAGCTTTCAGGCTTAATATATGGCTTCATGCCTCTGAAAGGAAGGTTGATCCTATACTACCATAAACAGTCATTCCCTCCATTTTCACTGAGGACAGATAACGTGAATACCATGTTTCATCTGATAAATAGCTGGTTGGTTCACTCAAACATTCCAGTGGCAAATTAAATAGAAACATTGCCTATTCTTCTTTCAGAGCAACCTGTGACAGAAAACATATCTTCATGTATTATACAAAATATGAGGAGGCTTTTGGTGTCTGATGACAGAAGCACACTCCTGTGAAGAAAGAGAAGCCCACATGCTTTGTTGTCAACTCAGACATTGTACCCAGGCTATAGCTTGCCCCTGCTGAAAAGTTAGCCTCAACCTCTTCATCCATACAGGTGTATTTCCACCAGGTTTTTTACTGATTTGCAACTGTTTTATCCAATTAAATTAGTATTTTTAAATGAAATAAATTAGGAGTCGAGAACTACTATTTTGTAATGACTCGACCACATACAGTCAGTGAAGTGTGAGAAAACAATGGAAAGGGCTAAATAAAGATGCCTAAGCCATTTCGACAAGTCCATGCATTCAAATGAGATAAAAACACAGATCAAGAGTGCTCATTAGCTAATTCCTAGATGGTAGATGTAATATGCGTGTTTCTATAAGGATAGTTGAAAGCTCCTCATGATCATACAATCATAGAATACCAGATTGGAAGGAACCTCAAGGATCATCTGGACCAACCTTCCTTGGCAAAAGCACGATCTAGACAAGATGGCCCAGCACCCTGCCCAGCCAAATCTTAATGGGGAATCCACCACTTCCCTGGGGAGATTATTCCAATGGCTTATTGTTTTCATTGTGAAACATTTTCCCTGGGGAGACTATTCCAATGGCTGATTGTTTTCATTGTGAAACATTTTCCTCTTGTGTCCAACCAGAATGTCCCTAGGAGTAACTTGTAACCACTACTCCTCACCTTTTCCATGTGACTCCTTGTAAAAAGGGAGTCTCCACCTGCTTTGTAGCCAGTCTTCAAATACTGGAACATGGTGATAAGGTCTCCTCTAAGACTTCTTTTCTCAAGGCTGAACAAACTCAGTTCTTTCAGCCTTTCCTCATGTGGAAAGCTTCCCAGTCTTTTTCCCTTCACTGCACCTTCTCCAGCCTGTCCACATCTTTTTTGTAGAGCAGGGACCAAAACTGAACACAGTATTCCAGGTGTGGCCTGGCAAGCACTGAGTAGAGTGGGATAATGACTTCTTTATCTCTGTTGGTGAAGACCTTGTAGATGCAACCCAGCTTCCTGTTAGCTTTCTAGGCTGCAGCACACTGTTCACTCATTTTGAGCTTGTTCACCAGGACCCCCAGGTCCCTTTCCGCTGAGATGCTCCCTTTAGTGCTTGTTAACACACATACAGTAAAGAGGATAGGATTAAGCAAAAGTATCCTAACTCCCCACAGTAGGGGAAGGCAGAGGACTCATAAGAAAAGCATGGCATAAGCTCCACTTCCTCAAAGAGCAACAGCCAAATCCTTCTGTTTAGCAATTGACCACTGATTTATCAACAGCCAGACCAACACAGACAGCAACTGAAACATAAATAATTCATAAGATCAGCTTATGCTTCTGCGTATGGGTACACCAAACTTTCAAAAAAGAGTTTTCTTAAGCACAAGTATCTCAACCACAAAAGTGGAATTATTCTCCTTAAAAATTGTGACATGGCTATGTGTTCATAGGACTCACTGTCATCTGAGAAGCTGATGGTATTTTAAAAGTGCTGTACACGTTCTAATAATAAACCTGGAAATCATCGTATTGAAGGCTCCCTGATTGATGGAATAAGCTATTTATTTTTCTTTGAAAACTTCTGATTACAGTCAAATGCTTATTTTACAGCTATCTTTTACATTTTTCTTTTACATTTTAAAATTATGAGTGTGTATCCATTATCAGGACAGACATTGAGAAAAGGTTTCAGCCTAGCAAATTATTTATGATCACTTTTTAAGCAGCATTTGACATATTTAAGATAAACATAAGCAAAATACTTCAAAGTCTAGAGGTTTCAGTTAGGAAATATCACTGTCATGCTGAGAACGCAAGTCATTACTATCGTGCTATGTACTGGACAAGCATTGTTCTTCTACTATGTCTGTCTCCAAAGCCATCAGCGTAGGTCAAATAACTTCACATGAATACTTATACATACAAGCTGTGTATATTTACATGATAGGAGACATAAATATTCCTCCTTTGATTATGTTAAAGTAAAATTGCATTTATTTCACTGGTGCGATAATGTCAACTCATCAAAAGTTTTACTCTCTTCAAAACCCACTACTCCCCTACTTCCCAAGAGCTCTTAATTTTCCTGCCTGTCATCTCAAGCCATTGTAGTCCTGAAGAGTGGCATGCAGAAAAGAATACATACATTATATATTACATCTGATGAGTGAGCTGTGTTACAACATTTATCTTCATATGTGAAGAGAAATGGAATAACTCAGTAGTGGTATAGCAGCCAATGCTGTTCATGAGTTATCCACTCTTGTCCTGGTATGTGAAGACAAAGCGCATAAAAGAGATGAGCCATCACACAATGTATTGTTTATATAAAATATTAAGCTTTTAGCTTTGGAAATGTGCAAGATCTAACTAGGTTAGTCTGTATAATACAGTAAAATCATGATTTGGCAAACAAGCTCTTCACAGAAAAGACAAGATAGGTACCTACATAAAACAAGAATGTAAAATGATCAAAATTTGAATCAGGTCCAAATATACAGAAAAAAAAATTGTCTTTCGCATATGACACTGTGTTGTTTCAGCAAAATCTTCTTTCTAGGATTGAACAGAATTGTTTATGCTTTTGTCCTTTAAAAAAATGTAGAAAAAACATGCAATAAGAGGAAAAGGTCTCTAATGCAGTAGAACTATAGACATATTCACGGACTGAGACATAAAGTGAAAGAAGGCAGGAGTGATTAAACAGTGAAGTAACTATCTTGTGCTTTTAAGGATCCTAAAATCAATTCCATGTTTCTTGTAAATTTATTATTAATTTCCTAAGAAGATTCTGACACTAGCAGGTATTTACATCTACTGTGTGATAGATTATGAAACCCTCAGCATTTTTAATATGAAGATGTATTAGTTAAAAATTCATCTACATTAGATTTAGACATAAACACGTGGGTAATCAAAAAGAAAAGCATCTCTTTTTTTTTTAAATTCTTAATTTGATTCCAATAGATCAACTGTCTGTTTATTACTGTGGCTTATGACCTCCTGCATATGTTCATACTGATGTCCCTATGCAAAATGTCCCGTTGCCTGAAATACAACTTCATATCTACCAGACACTCGCTATCCAGTGAAAGGAAAGATAAGCACCTGAACTTCCTCTTGCTACTCCTGTCAGTGTATCTGCAAGTGCTCAAGCACTCAGAAGGAACCCCTATGGGGATGCCAGTGCCACAAAAGGAGGCAGATGCCTGCGACAGCACCACCTGCAAGAGGAGGCAGAAGGGCAGGAGAAGCCCAAGCACCAGCTCCCCCAGCATGGCATAGCCCAGCAGCTGTGCCAGGTGGCACCAGGTGGAGGAAGAACAGGAGGAGGCATGCCAGCTGGCAGGGCTGCACAGTGGGCAGGAGAGGAGGCAGGCAGAGGAGGAGCAGCAGAGTCAGACAAGACCAGCGATTTCTAGCATGCCACTTCGGTGCACACCAGGCTGAAAGACAGAAGAATAATGGGAGGGAGGCAGGCTGTGAATTTTCAGGCCTGCTGGGGTGATTCAGCTGGGCTTGTTTGGCAGCATTGTCTAAAGAGACAGCTTTATCTATTTGCTTCACACATACCATTATCACAAGCGTAAGCACATCAATTCCCTATTCTTAGAGCTCACACGCCTCATTCTGTCTATCTTTGGCCTCTCTCTACCTCCCACCTACTTTTTTTTTCTCTCTTCTTGATTTGCACTACAGGGAAATACTCAGCAATTGAAGTTCAATGTTTTGATTGCTTCAAACTGAAGGTTCAATTCCCTTCAGGCCAGTAGTGTATTTTGTCCCCACCGTGCAGATTAGCTCCCTGCCATTTAGTGAGCAAGATCTTCTCACAAAAGACGTTAAAAAAAAACCCAAAAAACCACAAACATATTTGTTATGCAGAACTCCTAAAGACTTGGGAGAGTGGGCCTGGGGAGAGTGGGAAGTAAAAGTAGATTTTCTTCAGTCTCCAATATTCTGTACAATAGTCCAGGCTAGTATATATGTGGCCTTCATGGTGCAGCTTAGGCGATACTCTCACTGAAATGGAATGAGGTGCCTCCAAACTGCACATTCCCACACATTCTCAGTCTGGTAATCAAAACCATGGAAGCTTAATACCACAACTTCTTTGTATCAGACTTAAATTAATCACAACATAAAAAAAAAAAAATTTAAAATATGTCAAGTATTTATATCATACCAGGTAGTTAAGTTTGTGAACAATATTCAATTAATTCCCATGTGCCTTTCAACATTATTTGGATTCCCAAGTTTTCCATGAGGTAGCAGCACTGCCGCTGCCATGTGAAGTCATAACACCTCTCCTTTTGGCAGGGCGTTAGCTCTTATCCTGTTATTGCCAGAGACAGCCTCAGGCAAAGATTGCCTGGACTCCCACTGACATGTTCTGCCTCCCACCCAGGACCTGTGGAAATGATGCCCTCTCCTCCCCTGTATGCCTCCATCGGGAACAGGTTCATGACACTACCGGACAGTCACTTGAGGCATTGCTAATATTAATTGTCAGTCACTTCCACCACATTGTTTTGTCTGTATGTATGAATTTCTGGTTTATGACTCCTCTCTAATATTTACATATATGTGCACATAACTAATTTTATTTAGTTAGTTTTAAACTAGAGGTTTATGTGCTAGGCTGTGCTCATGTTGTCACCTTCATGTATACACGCATATCAGGTGTGAAGGATTTTTAGCTATAGGCTAGCAAGTCTTTCTACCCAGATACTCTCCACCACTTTTCCACAAATAAAAGCACCATCTACAAAAATGATGCTCCAATACTAACATCAGTTACTCCAATACTAGTAAAATTACTAGTCTTAAGACTCAAAAAAGCCAAACAAAAAACAAGCCCCACAGGGCATTCCTAATGAGGTGGTAAAAGTGATCACTCATTTATTCACGTCGTTGATGGATACTCCTCAATCACAGCAATATAGTCACCATAGAAAAGTATTTGGCATTAACAACAGCTTCCAGAATAAGAGCACCTTTCTGAGGGGGAACAATTCTGCAGTTTTACATATTCACTCACCTTTGGTCCAAACACAAACAAAAGTGTTGCTTAGCCAATGACAAACTTCTTTTCAAAAGATTACCTGGTCTACACACCTATTTTTTCTAACCACTAAGAGTGACAATAACCATGCTAGCATTCTGTGGCTTAGTCAGGTTCTCATCTCTATTGAGTACCTCAATGCTGAAATCTCTAGATCCCCTACAAGATATACTGAGCCACTTGCATTGTTGCCCTATGAGACCAATGCTTACATCTTTCTAACTCAGCAACTGCTACTGTTTTCCCCAATTGTATTACATCTTCCCCATGTGCTCTTCAACTTTTAATTTTTCCTTTTCATTAAAATAATATCGCTATAGTAAGCTCTAGATTTCTTCCCCTAAGCTTATCCATGGCCTTACTTTTAAAAGTAACATTTTATTCTGGCAAAGTTAGCTTGTTCTAGTTACCTTTCACCATCATTTTCTTCTTCTAAGAAGCCCATTGCTGGAAAGAAAAATTCATTGGAGCACTGTCATTCTCTTTGTACTTGTAAAACTGACTTCCTTAGCATTGAAGAATGTCAGTCGTAATATAATTTATTCCACAATCTTCCTCCACATTCCCAGAACTGTCTTGACTTCCAGTGATTATCACAGAGCACTCCAAGTGTAGATTTAGCTTGACTTTGAGATCCAAATGTTTTGCTGCCTTGGATCTCCTGGATCCGCAGGCTTCCAGCAATGCACATCCCACACAATGTTAATCTGGCTGGGTCAACTCACGGGATGACTGGAAAATTCAAAGGCTTGGCTCTGACTATTTCCGCAGTCTGTTCCCAAGTTTTTTGTGCCTGATCAGAGAGCAAATCATTAGAGGGATATGAACTAAGCTAGCTTCTCCCAAACCGGGGTCAGGCTGCTTAAGTCAATCAAAAACCCTTCTCTAATTTCTGAATTTAAGTACAAACCACCTTCTCATAATTTTAATTGTTACAGGAAGTGCTATATTGCTCAGGTTCTGCTAAAGATCTCATAATTCTGTTGGGTTTTTTTGACTAGTCAATTTAAGTTTTAGTTCATTGAGCGTGTCAGAACATAAGACTCTGAGAAAAAGCAACTTTCAGATCATTTTTTCTATGGTATACCCGTCTTACAAATGCAAAGAGAAATGCTGTGTGTATCTCTCTCAAGATACCTCACGAGAATGTTAGCTTGGATGAAGGTTTTTGCTATTTTATCCTTCTGTTTGCTTGGGGTTTTTTGCGATCTGCTGAATTCCACTTCTGTCAGGGATTGCTCTCGAGAAAGGTTAGTGGAAAAGAGTCTCTTTACTCAGTTCCCAGCCTCTTATGTGTAATAATATTGCATATGCTTGTGTGGTAGCCTGGCTTCCAAATGCCTGGTGTCTACCAAACCAAAATACTCAAGAATGCAAATATCACTACCACACTTTGTACCACAGAATCCAAGTCTTCTACACAACTCAAGCCAAAATATTCTTCTATCCAACAAAGCATAAATCATAACAACTTGACCAATTTTGTTATTTCTGTAGGACTCTGGCATGTATATATGACTTCAATCTGGGAATAAAAGTAGGTACAAGGCCACAACAAAGCTCCCTATATCCACAAAATCCTCGCTAAAGAGGTAATATTTTCACACCTAAATACAATTTAAGCTGGCTCTCAAAGTAACTAACTTTTTCTTAGTTTTTTTATGACTGCAGTGTACAGGATTTATAAAAAATTTAAGTGAGCTACTTCACCTGAGCAGCTTGCAAGCTTTAGTTCAGTGACATAAAGTGGTTGAGTTTAGTACTGTGCTGCTGGTTTGATCAGCTGAACTGGATTTTTTTGAGACTGAGCTTTGATTAAAATATAAGAAAAAAAAGCAATTCAAAAACAATTATTTAAGACTGAATTCAAACGATTACATTAGATACAATAAGGACCCTACCATATCACCAGTTTTCCAAGTGGGTTCTGCATCTGACAGAAAACAGAGATCTGCCTACAAGTCACTTCCAAACAAGCCAGTCAAAAGTAAAATTAAGGCTCAGAAAATATTCTGACCCAATAAAACATTTGGCTTACAAATGTAAGTGCAATATTATAATGTTTTTTTCTTTAATATTATCCATTTGTCATAAGTAGAAAGACTAAATTTTGCAAGGGCCTTTATAAATCTTCATGTACCAGATGAAAAGGAAGGATTTATTCTACCCCATCTTTTAATTTTACTCACCAATCTGTGAATTATTCTTACAGCTGGCATTTCAAATGTATTAGTAAAATTTATCACTCAAAGCCTTATGCAAGGACTAAATTACACTAATGAATTGACTATGAATTTGAAGCCGAACATGAGGCCAAATATCTTCTGGCTTCATTTCTGTATCTCAGCAAACTGCTTAATTTTCTCCCTACTTATCCATTACCGCTAAATTGTCTTGCTATTATTGCAGAAAATTGCAGCAAACATTGGCTTGCCCTTAGGCCTATGCTGAACGAAGCAGAAATCAGGATGCCTGCAGTGAGACTGGCAAGGTATGAAACCCGTCCTCCACTAAATTTGCTGAACTGAAAGAGCAAGTGGAAGATAACATTCAAGCCCTCTTTTTCAATTTTATTAAACAGTTGGTGAATTATTCCTATAGTTGGCATTTCAAATGTATTAATAGATTTTCTCACTTAAAGGCTTACACAAAGCTAAACTAGATTAATGAAGCAAATACATATCTGCTGACATGTGTAGAGAAAGCCATACATATTGCAGCTTCAGATTTTATTTGTTTTGTTGTGGCTGGTGGTGCATTTTTTTGTCTGATTTTTGGTGGAATTTTTTTTTTTTTGGTGGGAGGAAGTAATATAAATCCACATGTAGCTTATTCTTATTCTTACTCAAGCACGATTCCGACATCTGACAGCAATGCTATGGTTAAAAGCCTGTATTTTTGCTATTGAAAAGGTGGCAGGATGTTTTATCTAGAGATTTAAAAAATGCATTAAGAACTGCTGTTCAAGATCTGTTTCTTGGAGCTAATTTTTTCTCATTAATTGATGCAAGTGAATTTTGCCCACCTATAAACAATAGGCAAGTAATTTTTGCAGTGTTCTTTCAAAAAGTGGAGACTTTGCACACATTACATTGTTAACTTGTCTATTCAAAAGGCAAAGAGGTAATTTAAGGTGATGATAGATAGATACATAGACAGACAGACAGACAGAAGACAGATAGACAGACAGGCAGACAGACAGACAGACAGATCGATCGATCTTTTAGGTCCAAAGTCAAAGCTCTTGTCTAGCCCTTCAAAATTCTAATACACTGGCTGCATATACTCTAAATCTGGGAAAACAAGCACACAAATGTTATAAATCTAGCACACATATTTTAAATTTTCCAACTTCTTCATGTAAGTAATTCTGTTAATGGCATCACAACTTTATGTCACTGATTACCTTCACTTACTCTCTTGTTAGTAATTGTCGCCACCAGAATCACACCCATACCTGACACAACTAGTGTCCTCCATAATTGTTGGCCACGAAACTAACCAGAATCTGAGCCGAGGCTTTGAAAACTGATTATCAGACATCTGAAAACATCTGTTCTTCCTGACAGAATAGTTCATAAAAGGATCAAATGCTACCTCTAGCAAGGAATTCACTTTTGAAATTGAAGACTTTACTACACCAAAAATCACTCGTTAAAGAAGTCCGTGCAGTCATTTAGCCCAGCAAGGCACAAGTCTCACATTTACAAATTCTAAAAGGCATCACTCATATTCTGTATCTCAAGAATTTGGATCATCTTATTAATTTTCTTTCCATTCTTTTCTCGGTAGCATTTGAGGCCCATGAATATTACTCTGTCTCTTGAGAAATTGTCCTAAAAGTCTTCGAAATGAGTGTGTGAGTGTCCTGGTTTGAGGTAAAACAGAACCAATTTTCTGATTTGTAATTTTACTTTTTAGCTGGGCCTCTTCTAACTGACTAAAGTCTGAAATTAACAGCATGTTGTTCAGAAACTGTTCGCTCTCAGAGTGATAAGATAACATGCTGTTAATTTCAGACTTTAGTCAGTTAGAGGAGGCCCAGCTAAAAAGTAAAATTACAAATCAGAAAATTGGTTCTGTTTTACCTCAAACCAGGACAGTGAGCTGGACACATCATATTAGATGCTGTCATCTATTTTATATCCAAGCACTTCATTTTACTTTGCATGTATGCAGAGAGGCCCTTAATAATATTGAGGTCTTGGCTTCATACGAACACAGACAAAAGTGGATTCTGTCACGAAGAATTTTGAATGATGTAGTTTACCTTAAAAAACAATTTTTTTTTTACTGTTTACTATCTGTTATAAATCATTTTATATTATTGCATTGGCTTTGCACATACATTGAAGGTCACAAGTACTGTCTCAGAGAGGCTATCACACCATATTGAGGGGGCAATTCTCTCCTTTTATACTAAACTCCCCGTAAAGTTAACAATCCAGACTCTTTTCTGTTGGTTTTGTTTACAATGAGGAATTTAAAACAACATATTACTATAATCAGGCACAGTTAATGAACAAGTGATTCTGTAGTCACACCTACAATTTATTACCCTATACCTTTCCAAAATGATTACAAAATTCTGCTAACTCAGAAAAGGAATTGTTCACACTCATTTAGTACATTTTTTTGCTCCACTAAAATAACTGTGTGCACATGCTTACCCTAGTAACTACCACAAATAAAATGCTCTGAAACAGTGCTCTATGAAATAATCTAGTGCTTCTAGATCAAGAACCAACTATTATCAGGTATCCCTGTTTGCCTGAAAATCACAGGCAACTCATTCTAAGTTGTAGGTTTAAAGCAGCAGGTGATTGCCATGGCATAGTTAATTGTGTTTTAAGGATACATGACATGGTATTCAATAATTTGTCCTTCACCAGTTTATAAATACATGTACTGGTTTTACATTCACAGTCAAGTAGGAAATAGACTACTCCAATGCTGATAGCAAGCACCACCAAGGTAAATTACCATAGTCATTGTGCACTGCTATAGTGAATCACAATACATTGCATTAGATCAAAGTACTGGGTAGTTTTAAATGAGAAAAAGATTGCAGGTGGAAACTATTAATGATAAACTCTTCTGCAGTGTTGTCTATTTGTCCTATCTTTAAAAATTTTAAATAGCACCCAGTGATGTACAATCATGGCCTTCTAGTCATGATCCGCAGCCCCTGCTTGTATCTTCAGGAGTTATGGAGAAGGTAATGGATAAATATTAACTTCCATAAAAAAGCAATTTTTTTTTGAACACCATATCAGAAATAGCAGCAGGGAGACAGAGCGTCATGGTACCAGCACACATCTGCTAAAGTAACAGCCATTGACTTGCTTCAGGCAGTTTTCGGAACTGTCTTCTTTCCAGCATGTGTCAGAGAAGCATCTAGGTGTTTTTTTACTACAGCTGTGTATGGTAGTTCAGAAGAAGCAAGTTGCAGGCCCAGGGAAAATGAAGTGGGCTGTATTAGCAAGACTACAGCCAGCATGTCAATGGAAATGACTCTTTCCCTCTCCTCAGTACTTACCAGACTCCACCTGAGCGCTGTGCTCAATTTTGGGTTCCCCAGCACAAGACAGGCAAGGACATCCAGAAGTAAGTCCAGTTACCAGGGCAATTAGGTGGTTGAAACAAGAGGAAAACCTCAGAGAGTGGAGTTTTATTCAGCCTTTGGAAGAGAAGGCACAGAAGGCATCGAATTGCTGTCTGCCCTACCTAATCATAGCACAGTGCGATGTTGATAGAAGGTGTATAGTTACAAAATAAAAGCCAATAGCCAGAAGTAGGAAAATAGTAAAATTTCATATAGGCAATTTTTTTGGCAGCATGAGAACAGTAGAACACTGGACCACGTGCCCAAATAAGTTTTAGAATATCCATCCTTGGAGACAGTCAAAGCTCATCTGAACACAACCATGAGCAGCCTGCTCTCCAAGTAATAGGTTGGACTAGATGATGCTTAGAGGTCCCATACAACCAGAGTTATTCTGTGGGAGTGCCAACTGACTGCAAAACAGAAAACTCTGAGTAAATTCACCTGTTAGCTTATAAGTTAGATTCAGCATTGCTAAAAAGCTGAAATCACTACCAACTGTGCCATTGTACCAATCACATCGTGCAGTTGATTGACAAGTGCTCAGTACAATTTAGGTAGCTGCATTTATTTCAAAAAGCATCTCTTTGATCACCTTTGTATTTATTCACATTTTTGAAGTGTTATTTATATCATTCCTTACAGGGCACCTCTCATCTTTCCTTTCACCGTTTACCTGCTAAATAACCTTATTTATTATTTGATGAAACTTACTATATCAGAATAACCTATGAAAGCTACTAAATTTTTCCCTTTTACATCAGACTGTCATGAACTAACTTTTAGGGTAATTTAGAGAATAGTTCAGTAAGCTCCCTAAAACTTTTCTCTGATAAGACCCACTAGCAAGCTGTCAACTAGCATGCATAGATCCTGAAGTAATGATTTCTGTAGTTTTTTAGCTTAAAAAACAGTTGTATCTTACAGCTTTCAGCTACTGAAGTATGCCCCAATACAGTACCTGTCACAATTTGTCATTCATTATCAGAAATTTTTAAAGACCCCCTAGAACAATATTGACACATCTTAGCGTTTTAACTGAACCCAGAATGTGCTACAATTTGTTGCAACTAGTGAAAAGTTACCACACTTCTCAGATGACTGCATTAGGAAGATCATAAGACACTGATGGGCCTGCAAGCCTAAAAAAGGCTGTTACGGGACTTCCAGCTCACACAAAGCAACCTGAAGTTGACTGAAAAAACTCAGAAGTTCTGAAAACCTACTCATAAATTGTGCCAGAGAAGAAAATGTTTTATATACATTAGGAAAAGGCCTGTGTATCGGGAAACGTTGACTGGGGATCCACCTCCATCACATATTTCTTGTGAATCTGTGGACACAATTGGAAAATCCATGTCTTTGCTTTCCATCTTGTAATAGAAATTATATTTTTCCTTGTTTTCAGTAATTTTTTTACCCTGTGATGTCTTATAGGCAGATACTTTTATTTTCATAGATAGATGTTTGCTTAACACATAAGAAATGGAGTTCCCTACCTCACTTAAAATGTAAGTATCCCCAGCCTAAACAAAAAAAACAGGGCCTAGACTTAATTTGCAGATAGCTTCCTTTCATTCTGAACATCAGTTTTGAATGCACATGGAACAGGACATACAATGCATGTTACCAAGAGCATAAAATGGTTTTAAATGCATGAACTAACTATTGCATTTAAGTGTGTTAGCTGTTTTCTTGTGCTTTGTACATCCTCTACCTCTTCAGGGCACCAGGGATAACAGAAAAAAGCTTCAAAGGGGTAAGATCTCAAATAAAATATCATGTACTCTATAATTTGTAGCATTATGGAATTGTTAGCTTAATATACATGTCAATGCCAGACTAATGTGTAGCCCTATTATGAAGCCAATCAATGATAAAGAATTAATTAATTTAAAAGGAAGTTATGTTCAACTTTTACATTAGTTTTGGGGTAGGGAATGAGGGAATACTTTTTTCTTATCCAGTGCACTGGAAAAAAGAAGCAATATGTTGTTCTACTTTCAACTCCAAAGTCATGTTTTCTGCTCTGCAGTTAGTTCTAGTTTTAGTTTTTTTCACTCATCTACATATGACTAATCTTAAACAACGTAGGGATATTGTCCAAGTCATGTTTTTCCCTCCTGTTCTGTATTTCTTACTTCTAAAAAATGCATGTAATAATGGCTATCTCACGCTTGAGCAGATAAGAATTAACTAAGGTGCTCTAAACTCCTGAAATGAAACCTGCAATGTAAGATTAAAGCCCTTCCTTTGCAATGTCAGTAGAGTTTTTCTCTGAACAATTATATGTGTTTACGGATGCAGAGCACTCCTCACATTGTCAAAGGCATAACTTGCTAATTCAAGTGACGTAAGTGAAGTTTTACTGCTTTTCACTCCTGTTAGATCAAGCAACAGAGAGCCATTACAGCCCGAAGTGAGAAAGCTGGTTTGTATTCAAGCATATGGAATGCTGGTGCTTTGTGTGGCATCAGGAAATTACCAAACTTGTTCCAGAAACTTAAAACTATGCAACCCACCAAAAGCTGTGGAGATGGATGGGTGTTAATAACTGGGTGTTCAAGGACTGGATCTAATATGACCTGCAGAATTTTTATTACTTCTAGTAATGAAAAATATGAAGGAATCCTTCTTGCTCTCCAAGGCTAAGGTGGTTGCACAAGACAGATGCAGAAGCAGAAAAAAAAAAGTCTATTATGTTGCTTGCTGTATATCCTTAGTTCAGAAAGCATTTCAAAGCCAGTGCTGTACCTCATGGAAAGATTCTTTTAATGCCGTTTTTTCAGAATGGAATTGCTGTTTAAAGTTTTCTGGACAAAAACAATACAGAAAGCTCTTCTTCTGTTTTCCTTCATCAAATCAGCAAAGGTCTGTGAGAGGAAACATTTTGCTCCAAAACTGTTAATCTCTGTGTAAAACCAGTACCAAGCCCAGATTTAGTATTCCTCCAAATAATCTAGACAGTTTTTCAGTTTCTTTCTTGTTTAAACACTGTGTGCCAAGGGTACAGTGTGAAGGACATGGCTGTTAAAGCTGAACTACATTTGAAATGTTATTAAGACATGAGACTCTTTCCCTTTACATGCTCAATAAGTGTTTCCACTGATGTGAAACAAGTTTTGTGTTATCCTTCCCAAAGGCCCTCCTATCACCTCTGCTGCCTGCTACTGCCAGTGCCATCTACTAACAGTAAGTATTGGGGTTAAATTGCTTATAAAAACAAGGTTTATCTGAGGATCTGTAAAATGTAGTATCACCTAGGTAAAGTACCCTCACAACAGAAGCCCTTCTAATGAGACCTGAGTGTGTGCAAGTATATGTATAAGAAGACATTTCAGTCCTCAACAAACTGTTTACTGTTCAAACATTAAATAAATGTAGAACTGTTTTAATCAGCTGAACAAATATTTAATGTACACTCGAGTGTAAGAGCTATGTTTAAAAATATCGCTTATGCAGCTAAGACATAGGGAATTTATGGAAACTAATGCTCTGAAAGGTAAAACAAACACTGTCTAAACAAAACTTGCAGACAAAACCAAAAGTCATATCTTGTCAACCTCTACCTAATGTAATCTTCATTATTGACACTATCAGTCTTTAGCGTTGAAGTGTTAGCAGGGTTGGCTTACTAAGGAAAATGCTTTGGTTTTCAAGAAGTCATAATTGCTGTGCAGCAATAGGATTAGTTTCTAATAAACCAACTGAGGAGTGTAATGCACTGTAACGTTAATATTCACAGCAGGGCTTCCTCTGTAGAGTAAATGTTTGTTTACTCTCTGGGATCCAAACACTGAAGGTCATTCATTGCAGGAGTAGCTGGATTTCCGTCTACAGCTGTTAGAAAGGATTTGTAAAAAATCTGACAGGAAATTGCAACTTCTTTGAAAACACATGTGCCTGAATAGTTTCTGTGTAAATACAGTACAATGCCGGCAGAAAGCACATTTTTTTAGAGATAATCTCTTAAAAACACATACATGCGCTTCACCTTGGCTCCATCTATTTTCATACAGTTTGTAGCTGTCTTCTTGTCTTTTCTTGTAGTGAATGTCTGTCAGCAGGAAGTTTTTCAAATGATTATGTAGTGACAGGGAGGTTTTTGTTCCCATTGACCTCACAGCTCGAAACACATTACAAGTTTAACACCTTTATCCTCTACTCAGGTACATTTTGTGAACAAAAAGCATTCAAACCTGTTGCAAACATTTCTCTCATCAAATGTTTGCTTTATATTAAACAAATGAAGATTACCTTTATATTACTTTTAAAGAGTACTGGTTGGCATTCAATTACAACTATATAACATTCTAAAAGCTTAAATTTAAATGCCTAGAAGAGCAAGAAACAAACAGGCAGAAACATACCTGTTTCAATTAAACATGAATTGAGCTCACTCTACCCCTTGCGTGAAGCACTCAGCACAAATAATTTTGCTGTTAGAACACAAGGGAGTATGTTGAGGTCACCCAGATCTCTGTTTACCAAAATACCACTACCTTCAGGTGCTGGTTACTTCAGTTCAGGACCAGAGGTTGTAATCATCAAAAGCAAGAGAAACCTGCAACTCAGTAGGTTTATAACTCAATATAGTTATGTTGTCTAGGTACAAGTGCATAGACAATTGTATATGGTGAAATCCACCTGAAGGAAGCTAGCCCTTTCAGGAAGGATTAATTCTGTTTTGAGCTCTAAACTATAAGTCACTGAATTCCTAACTCCAAACCATTTTTTTATTTATCTGTGATGCTTGCTGTAAGAATCAGAACTACTAGCACTTATGCCAGCAGAGAGGCACTATGCTTGACAAGAAATCCACAGAAAGACTTTAACTATACCTCTAATTGTTTCTGACTTTGTGTGTAACATAAATTTTGAGTTCAATATTACATGACATTACTGTAGCATCATTTAACATGCTTAGTGTAAGAGCTTCACTTTTGTAACACAAGTCTATTTTTAAATAATTTTCTCAGATGCAATAACGTTAATGCACAGATTCTGGATAAAATTTGAGACTAGGCATGTTTACTCTCAGAGAAACAAAGAATTTCTCCATTCCATACGCAGTTCATCAGGATATACCTGGAAAACGGGGAAATCCAAGATCTTCATCAACAGGGTTTTGGAGATACTCTCCTTCAGAGGCCATCTGGAGCTCTGCTGTACTGAAGTGTATAGGCATGCAGAAGGAAATATTCCTCCCATCAGCATAGCCCTTCTTTCCCTGCCTTCTGCCTAGCTGATGCAGTGGTAGCAACAGTACTGTGCAACATGGAACATAGCCATGATGAGAGGTGTTAAGCTCTATTTCCTGGAATGGCAGCAGGCCAGGTGGAAAAATCTTGTGTACCAAATGTGGCTCTCCAGCTACCATTTGGATCACGCACTGAAAAACCTCAAAGATTAGTAGCTAATACTGACCTAGCTGCCAGTAAATTATACTTAATTGCCTTCTTACCCTAGTTCCCTTTGTTGCCCTTGCTTCTGCCTGGATTCTTACCTAAACAAGAGGTACTCCATGAGGAATCATCTCCATAAATGAAAGATAGCAGAGTATTTGCATTCAAATTACACACTTTTCTCTTTTTTATAGAGCCTGCTCAAATGCTGTGTGTCCCTAAGCCAAGACGGTGTGTTTGCATGGCAATGAGCAAAGACAGATATTTAATTTCATGGCATATGTGAAGTATCACAGGAACAAGAAAAGACAAAGGGCTACAAAATCTAATAATTAGTTATTGCTAGCATTTGCTTACTAGAACAAGCAAATCAGACCACATTCTAGACTTCAGACCACTGTCCAGAGCCTTTTTTTTTATTTTGACTTTCTTCTCAGTCAAAAATCAGTGAGATTGACAGCAGCTCTCTTTGTTTTCAGATGCTATTGAGCACACTTACACAAAACTACCGTATGCACATGTGTAGTTCAAGATGAGTCAATAACATGATGATGTTTGGATGTTAGGAGTTTTGAGGTTTTTAAAGTATTTTTATAATGAAATAATCTAAATTTTTACAGTTTGCCTCATTACTAAGATATTTTAAACACTATATCAAAGATACTATTTAAAAACACAACTATTTCCCAAATTAAATAAAGTTTATAGTTTTGTGTTTACTTGGATAGGAGGGAGCTGCTGAAATGTTCAATTTCAGATTTGGACAAGACAAAGCAGTAACCACACATACTGTTTGTACATCAAATTAAATCAGATTACGACAATGGTAAACTAGTAGTATTTCATCACTAATTATTTAAAAAATAACCCAACACAACAAGCCCCCCCCCCCAAAAAAAAACAAACAGAAAAACCCCAAAATCAAAAAACCAAAATGTACCACAAACTTTAACCTTTACAGAAAGATGCTGACAAGACCTAAACACAGCTTTTCAATAGAAACAGTACTTGCACTTGAAGAGTGGATTCAGACTAAGTTTATACTACCCTGGAGGTTTTTTGTGCCACTAATTGCAGTTCTGTAAAACTGTTCTAAATAAGCCTAGAGGGTAAGTCTTTTGAACCAGGTACATTTATAATTCTTTAATTTTACCTGCAGTGTAGCAGGACATGTGCTGACATTAGGAATTATTGAATTGAGGCATAATGCTAGAAAAGTGAACACATCTACTGATTCTCATTCATCTGCTCCTATTAGAACAGATATGCACTTTCCAAGATTCTCAGCACTTCTGCATCTTGCTATATGGGCAGGCACATTATAATTGCTGCTACTCCTCCACAGTCACATTGAAGATAACTATGATGGTAGGCCCTACAATGACACATAAAGAGATTCCACTCCCAACGATCTACACAATAGATAAATATCTGAGACAGAATGTCAGGCAGCAAAGAGAAGTCTAGGGAGAGATGAAGTGATACATTGAAAAGGTTAAAGGGTTGGAAATTCTGGTCTGCATTAGATCACATTTCAGGTCCCTGGCGTTTCAATTAGACATTTCCCAATGTTTCTTTTCAAAATTCATTATTATGAATAAACCTAAATAAATGGCGTAATTCTAAAAAATTCTAGGGACTCATCAGATTTCCCTAAATTCAGTGACCGCTTTTTCAATAATGTCTATAGGAGTAAGATAAATCCCTAAGTAGTTTAATGCTTAATCCTTGTTGTGGTTTAACCCCAGCCAGCAACTAAGACCAGACAGCCGCTTGCTCACTCTCCCCAGTTGGGATGAGGGAGAGAATCAGAAGAGTAAAAGTGAGAAAAAACTCATGGGTTGAGAAAAAGACAAGTTAATAGGCAAAGCAAAAGCTGCACATGCAAGCAAAGCAAAACAAGGAATTAATTCACTGCTTCCCATCTGCAGGGAGGTGTTCAGCCATCTCCAGGAAAGCAGGGCTCCATCATGCGTAATGGTTACTTGGGAAGATAAATGTTATCACTCTGAATGTCCCCCCCTTCCTTCTTTTTCCCCAAGCTTTACACAGTGAGGATGATGTCATATGGCATGGAATATCCATGTTATTTGGAGTCAGCTGTCCTGGCTGTGTCTCCTCCCAACATTTTGTGCACTCCTGGCCTGCTCGCTGGTGGGGTGGTGTGAGGAGCAGAAAAGGCCTTGACTGCTTAGCAACAACCAAAAAAAATTAATGTGCTATCAACCCTACTTCTCATCCCAAATCCAAAACAGAGCACTACACCAGCTGCTAGCAAGAAAGTCAACCCCATCCCAGCCAAAACCATGACATTCTTCACCACTGAAACCAATAAGAACTTTGCTATTCAAGTGAATCAAAACAGGAACAGAAAATATTTTGTGTCTGTAGAAAGTCGCACTCATTTTAAAGTAAATGCATTTGCCAACGTATTTTCTTGAGTTGGATAATTGATTGCATAAAAATTGGCATTGGGTGGCTCATGCAGACTAGTCTGTACATATCTTACATGGTATTCAAAACCCTTATATCATCATAGTTACAGGACATAAGGCACAAAATATTTGTAGAGAACGTTAGTGTCTTATTTGAACAAAGATAAGGTTCAGGGAAAAAATAGGGTCACGTGAGCCTTTATCTGCTGAAGTTATCTGTTAGCCTTTGGCGAGTTTTAAGATTACCCATATGCACCATTGATAAACATTTGTATAATCACAGATGCTCCCTTATTTGTCATTGATTTGCAGTAAATTACTGCTTTTGGAAACATCTGCAATCTTTGGAGTATTCTTTGATAGGCGGGACTGGAAATTCCTATGTGGTGTATATGCATTCCAGAGATTCTTTAGAAATGAATTACACTCTTTAACCCTGAGAATCTAATGTTTTTTAGAGTTGAAAATACATATATATATCTACTTTTTTAAAGCTTCACTTGCAAAAATTGGTGCATTTCAAATAGAATTCTAAATATATACTCATTTTCCTTTACAGACAGATGAGAAAGTTCTCCTCCTAAGTACACAAGGATTAGCCCAAAAGTTTAATATGAACTCTCTAAGCAAAATGTATTTGTCTTACATGAAATGTGAAGTAAAATTTACTGAGTAATTTTATTTCTGTGTAAATTTTACCTCCATTCTGTCCCTTAGTGACAATGTTACAGAATGCAACAAAACCTCTGTTTTGCTCAGCTGTTCAGCTGTTTAGCTGTTGTGAATATCCTTTACAATATGAATGTAATATAATTGCAAGACAAATAACTTATGACACATACTTATGTACAGTACAAATAGTGTATGTTAAAAGTGACCAGCACTATGGCTTTTTGAAGACACTTAAAAAAAATTAGCTCTTCTTCCCCTCCTCCCCAAAAGGACAAAGACATGATATATTAGACTACTGTTTTGCTGCTAAATGCACATGAAAACCTCTCGTTTTATGTGTATGTACGGATCTCCCTCCCTGAAGGTTTGCTCTGTCTGTCCAAAGGTAGAATTTGGTGTGTGATATCTGGTTATCACATCACATGCAACTATAATATTTAACTTCTTTGAACCCCTTGTAGCATTTTTGTATGAAGGAGTAGAGAGAGGTCAAAAAGTATCACAAGCAACTATCAATGTAGGTTTGCTCTGGTAAATCCAATCAAAAGTTTCAATATACTTTTTTCAAACTTAAAAGAAAAAAATAAGCATACCAATTTCATCATTTCCTCCTATTTTTTTTACTGAATTTTATCCAGATGCAGCCAGCCAACAATGAAATTTTGATAAGGTGGGATGATGTCAGGTGAGATCTCCGCTTCATTTTAGTTCAATAACATAACCTCGTCTCAGTTCCACCTTAGAAAATTTTTTCTGCTCCACAGATTTACCCTGTGGCGTAAGAATTCTTATTCAACAGGTACACACTGCCATCTAAAGGCCAGTGTTTGGACTTTTCTAGATCATTTGGGTTCTGAACTCTCCACTGATGCTCTTCACCATGTCAAAACTCTAAATCTGAAAAAAAACCCAAAGCTGAAATTATGGAAGAAAATACAAGGAAAGGGCTTATAGTTGAGGTTCAAATGGAAAGATGACACCGATTCAGGCTCTGCAAACCTGCCAATGACAGCTCTGCTTCTGAGTATTGAGAGACTTGACCTGGCTCTGAGGATTACAGAGATCTCATTAGGTTATACAGAGAGAAAATCAGGAAGGCAAAAGGCCAGCTGGAGCTCAACTTGGCCACTAACTTTAAGGACAACAAAAAAGGTTTTTATAAATACGTCAACAAAAAGAGAGCCAGGGAGAATCTCCATCCCTTACTGGATGCGGGGGGGAAAGTTGCAACCAAGGATGAGGAGAAGGCTGAGATACTTAATGCCTTCTTTGCCTCCGTCTTCAATAGTCAGACCAGCTATCCCCAGGGGGTTCAGCCTCCAGAGCTGGAAGATAAGGATGGAGAGCAGAACAACCCACCCAAAATCCAGGAGGAAGTAGTCAATGATCAGCTTCTGCACCTAGACACACGTAAGTCTATGGGGCCAGATGGGGTTCACCCAAGAGTACTCAGGGAGCTG